>OY540804.1:20331306-20615608 GCA_961205885.1 Ptychoptera albimana
GTTATATGTTGCAACATTTACTCACAAGGAAGTTGACAATTATCGTCGTTTTCATTTGTGCTCCTGTTCCATTTTCTAAGTGTCGAATAAGCCGGAAATGGATAATTCCTATTAAGTAAGATTTTATAAACCTCAGGTCCTGCTGCATGAAGTGATAACGAATTTTTTATATCTTCATCTGACCAATTCTGAATTTTTTTCTCTGGATTTTCTAATTTTTTTATTTGTACCTTTGTAAAGAAATGAAGAAGATTTTTCTTCTGTTCAGCTTCTTTAATGGTTTCAGTTTCTAGTTTTTGGTTGATTAATTCCAATTCCGATTTCAAACGTTCTATTTCTATTTCTTCGGTGGTTCTACCGATATATTAAATGTTAAGATTTTGTTATGAAAACTAAATTCAAATGAAATACCTTGAAGTTTGTACTCCAATATCAGTATATTCGACACCACACGAAACAAATTCAGGCTCAGGAATGATCTCGGAATTATTTGGTCTTTTATACGGAATACCTTCACTTCTATGTAATAGAATTATAATTATCATAAACAATTAGGAATAGAATAATTAAACTCACTCAATTTTTAAATTATCATTAATTATATTATCAAGATGATCAGATAGATTTATTTTAATTTTCTTTTTCTGTTGTGGATTTTCTCTATGCATTTTATTTTCGACTGGCAAATTTTGTGATGGTATTGCATCTTCTTTTAGTCTTTTGTTTCTTATTGAAGAATATTCCATAATACGATATTTTAACAAATAATCATCGTCAATGAAATGTAGTGAACAAATTCTGCTAGTCAAAGGATTGACTTTATCTATTCTATGGCACTTCTGGATCCATATATTTTCCAATGTTTTATTTTTAGGAAATGTATGAAAATGCACTATATCATCACCCACTTCTTTATTTTTACAAGCACTATTACTTTTACAATTCATAATCGCGCATATTGTCATTTTTATTTTAAAAGAAAACTAAGTACTTTTTAAAATAAATATTATTGATTTTATATTTATACAAACAAAGTGACCTAACCTATGAAAGATTAGTGAATTGAACTTATTTCCTATTATCGTATCCGAGCGCTGCGGTGCAGAAAATACGACAACTAATTTTATTCCTGTATGAGGCAACATTTATTTTTAAACATAACGAAAATGTTCTGTCAACGATACATTTAAATAATATTTTTACTTGTTTACAAAACCAATTATATGTGTATCGACGTTGTTTTCGTGTGAATTAAAAAAAAAATAAAATAATTAGTTATTGGTTTAAAATATATATAATCTAATGATGAGATATGACTTCAATGAAAATAAATGTATGTGTTAAAATTCGTCCTGTATATGATCAGGGATTAAAAAAAATCAAGCGTCAATGGAAAACGGAGGATAATAAAAGTGTCTCACAAATTGATTGTCCGAATGTTAATTTTCGGTTTGGTATGATTATTATATGTTTATTGATTGTAAATAGATAAAATTGTTATAACCTATTTGTTTTTTTCTTTTTTTTTTAATTAGATCATGTTTATGACGAAAATGTGTCAATCAAAGATATGTTTGAAAATTATGGAAAACCGATTGTACACTCAGCTTTAAATGGTATTAATGGAACTATACTTGTGTATGGGCCAAAACTTTCTGGTATATAAAACGTGATATTTTATTATATTTTATCAAGGTCATTTATGTAATTATAAATTATATATTAGGAAAAACATATTCTCTACACGGTGCAAAAAATGATCCTGGTATAATTTACTTAGCTATTCAGAAATTGATTAATTCTATCAAAAATTCCAAAGATAGGATTTACTTGATTAGGTATATATTTAATATTCATTTTTAATTGTTCTGTAAAAATAACAATAATATTTAATAATATATTTTTTATTTTTAGGGTCAGTTATTTTGAGATATATAATGAGCATATTAATGATTTATTTGATGAAAAAAAACTTTGTAAAATAAATTTAAATGAAAAAGACGATGTAACTGTTTCATGTAAAGAATATGTTGTAAATAATGTGGAAGAAATATTAAAACATTTTGATTATGGGAATAGCCAACGAAGATTAAATAATCAATCTAATAATTCTCATACCATTTTTAGAATAGTAAGTTAAAATGATTATTTTATAATTATAACTGACTAAGGATAATAAGTATTTTTTTTTTCTTAAGCCATACAAAAATTAATGATATCTTATACCTTAGACCATAAATAAAAAAAAATCCTTTTTTTCTTTTTATATTCTTTTCAATATTATTTCATTACTTAGATAATAGAATCACACACCAGTATAGAGAAATTTGATGATAAAAATGGTATTCTAACAAGTATATTAAGTTTTGTGGATTTAACGGAACGACCGGATGAATTGAAATTAAATTCTTCGACAAAGAATAAAAATAAAAATTATAGTTTAGTATCATTAACAAAATTAGTGGATCAATTAAGTGAACATGCTCAAAGTATAAATTATCGTGATTCTAAACTTACAAGAATTTTGCAAGCATCACTGGGTGGTAACTGTGAAACAGCTGCTATTTGCACCATTGATCCAACACAAACTAAAGAAACTTATGTAACTTTAAAGTAAGTAATTTGATTATAAATAAAAATAAAAGTTTAATAATAAAAATAAAATTTTTAATTATTAGTTTTGGATCACGTTTAAAATTAATAACAAATAAACCTCTAGTAAATATAGAACATTCGGAGCGTTTACTTACGAAACTTTTGAAAAAAGAAATTAATTTTTTTTATGAAGCTTTGGAAACTGAATTACTTAAAAATAATCCGGTAAGATGTTTTTTTAAATGATTCAAAATTTAAATTGTTGTAGTTGAATTATCTCATAATTGATTAATGTCTTTTAATTTATTAATTTACTGTTATAATTTGAAAAAAAAAAAAAAAAATCCTTTTACTGTGTAGAATAATAAATTTGGTTGATTCCCTATTTTTATAGTGATTTGTACGATATATAATACAAAAACATCAGTTCATTGTAAAATTTTCATTTTATTTTATCTTGTAGCATGAAATTGAGCGTTTGAAAGAAAAAATATATTTAAGTGAAAGCCAGTTTATTCCTTTCAAAGAAACATTATCACCAAATAATAATCAGTGTCTTGATTTAGATATTGTTCCATTAACAGATGAAAAAAGAAAATATTGTGATTTCAATATGTAAGTGTGATTTTGGTGTTTCTTGTTCCTATTAACCAACAAATATAATTTTATTCTTATGTGTTTCAGAAATAATATCGATCAGAAATTAATATTGACTCCATTGACTTTTAAATTAAAAAAACAACAATATAGTAGAGAGTCATTAGATTCAAATATGTGGATGCTTAAGTACGTATAGAAAATAATAATTTATAATTCAGTTGTAATAATTTTTCATTATTGTTTTAAAATTATATTAAAGATGCAAAGAATTGGAGAATGAGTTAAAAGAATTAAAAGATTTTACACGATTAGAAAATAATATAAATAGTGAATTAAATCTTGAAGAAAATACAGATGTGATTAGTAATGATAAGTTAGAAATTGAACTAGTTGCAACTAAAAATGATTTAGATATATTTAAAAATAAGTAAGTTTTACACCATTTTTTTTTTAACTGTGATAACAGTATATTATTGTTAAAAATTATAGGAATCAAGAATTAGAACAAACTATTATAAAGATTAAAAAAGAAAACGAATTAGAAATGGAAAAACACAAAGATTATAATCAAAGGCTACAATATTATCTGAAAAATATGTATCTTTGTTTAAAAACCGTACATAATAATGACGATATTACTGAAAACATAAAAGCAATTAATAATATGCTAGAAAACTTTAAGGAATTTAATTTGGATTTAACTGATGATAAAAGCTCGTCAATAACATCAAATGCATATTTATTGCAAATAGAAAATAAAATTTTATTAAATAAAATTAATAATGCAAACAAGCAAATAGAATCATTTGAAGATGAATTAAATAATGAGAGAAATAATTTTGAAGTAGATGTGAATGAGTTAAAAATAGAGTTAAAGGCTTTAAAAAAAGAAAATGAAAAATTGAAGAAAGAGATGGTTAATTGGGAATTAAAATACGATGTGATAAAAACTGAAAATAAAGAAATGAATAATGAAATACAAGAAATGCAGAAGAATAAAATTAAAATGGAAAAGTCCATAATAATAGTAGAATCTGATTTGGAAAATGGGTTACAAAAAGATAATGCTAAAATAAAAGAATTAAATTCGCAAATATTTACAATGGAAGAATTGAACTCGAGTTTGACGAAGGAAATGATTACTTTTGAAAAAAAATTAATGGATATGAAAAATCAGTTGATTTCTGAGCAAACAAATTTTGAATCATATCAACGACGCCAGGAAACGTTAAATAATTTTAAAGATGAAGAAATCAATGATTTAAGGAATGAAAAAGAAATATTAGAAAATTCTTTAATGAAAATAACAGAAGAATACGACGTATTGAAGCCAAGCATACAAAAATTGGAGGAAATGTTTTTGAATTTGAATGATCAAAAACCACTTGAGCAAAATTTAAAAGATATTATTCAAGATAATCATATAAATAAACTAAAATTGCTTAATGAAAATATAGACAAATTTAATAATGAATGTCTAGTCAGAAGAATTCAAAGTGTACAATCGTGAGTGTCAATTTTATTATATAAAATTATTTAAATGCATTAATTCATTGATTTTAAAATAGAAATAGTAATGCGAATAATTTGAAGGCAAATAATATAAGTAAACAACAATATAATAATAAGGAAAGTCATATGGTAATTCGTAAATTAGTTGGTGAAAATAATGATCTAAAGGTAAATTTAGAGAAAATAACAATTAACATATTTATTGAATAAATATGAAATATTTTTCAGCAAAAAAACAAACATTTAACGATAGAAATGGATGATTTACGTACATCAATAAAAAATGATAGAAAGTCAAGGCGTCAGAGTGCTCACGATGAGAAACGTCAATTATGGGATAATCGTGAAGTTGGAATAATGACGGAACCAACAGATGAGAAATGTGGGTGTCAAGAAATGAATTCTAAAATAATTGAACTAAAGCGTGAAATTATTATAAAGGATTCGCATATAAATATGATCCAGCTAATGAATAAAAATAATTCTTTCAATGATGAAAACAAGGAACTGAAAGATGTACGTATTATATAAACTATTTATAAAATTTGTCTCTAGTAATTTGTATAATGTTGTTTAGACTCTTACCACATATGAGCATGAAATGCAAGAAATAAAAATTGACAATGATACTTTAAGAAAAGGTTATTATTCTCTAGAGGTAAAATGTAATAGTATGAAAAACGCGATTATTTCATTAAAGGAAAAGGCAGCTCAAAGTGAAAACGAGAATTATAAGGTAGAAATCACATACATATACGTATATTAATTATTGATAACTAATTACAAATCTATAATATTTTAGATCGAAATCGTGCAACAGGAATTGGTAGATTTTAAAAATAAATACTATAAATTGAATAACATTTTAAGCAGTAAAAACAATCAGGAAAAAAATTATGTCCCATTGGTTGGTGGATTTTATAAATTTTTTTAATGCTATTATTTATTAATAAATTATTTTTTATATTTCAGCAAAAGGAAAATGAACTACAAGAGAAATACAGTATTTTAAAGCAAATTTGTCTGAAGCGAAAACAATAAATTGATATTCTTGAAAATCAATTAAAATACAAATAATGCATTCATTGGTATTATTTATTTATTATTATTATTTTGATATTATTTTCTATTTTGATTCTTTTCTATGTAATGTATTAAAAATTAAAATAAATAAAAAGATGGATTTATTATATAAATTTATACTCAAAATGAATTGAAATTTTAATTAAATTGATTTTTAATAGTAATTATATACATGCTTAATATTTTAATATCTACATAATATTATGAAAAAATAATAATACCTCGTAAAATTATCACACTGAGGACATATTAATTATTTTTGAAAAAATCACCGACCATTGTTTGTTTTCTACTCTTTTTGTGATCTTTAATAAATTCTCTATACGGTGATAACGCTTCATAAATTTGCTGCTTAACAATTGTACTTCTATTCAAATTGGAATCCATTGTAACAATATTTTGAACAGCAATAGTAATTTTGTGAAGCTCTTTACTTAATTCTTTTGGATTTATAATGCTATGTTTATTGTCTTCATCGTCTGTATTGGACTGGTTAAGTGACTTATTCGAGCCTTTTTTTGATATCTCTTCTGATGATTTTATAAATGAATTACAAACTTCATTTCTGCTTTGTAGTGCAGTACCACTTGCTAGTTTCACAATAGCATTTAAAATTGGTATAGTTCCATTAGGACAATTTTGAACAATATCAGGCCATGATTTAAGTTTCGATACAATTTTGGATTTTGATTTTTTATTGGTTTTCCATAAGGTTTTTTGTCGTTTTTTGGATAAACTATTTCTAGAGTTAGGTGAATCAGACTCGTTAAAACTTTTACAAAATGAATTTAAACATGATAGATCTGGTTTACTAACAAAAGTGTGATTTTTTATTCGTTTAGTTTCTTCTAATATATAATTCAGATCTGGTTCAAAATTTTCCTGTGTGTATATCGTTGTTTCAGTTAATGTATTTTTGTTTGTCATTTCGGTTCTTTGTAGATTAGCTCGACGTTTAAACCTATCAAACCAACCACGGCTTGCAGTAAACGTTTCTTTTTTCCCATTTTCACCAACTTCATCACTCAGTTCTTTGTGGAGGTTTTTTGCTTTTTCCATAATTAGTGTCTGGCTTATAGGCACATTGATATTATTCTGCTCTGCAATCCAAATGTTTAATAATTTTTCCATTTTAACCATTAATGTACTACCAATTCGTGTTATTTTCGTTGCTGATAAACTGGATGTGGACTGTGCAAATGATTTAATTTGATCTGCATTATTCAATATTGTTCTCACTGTTGATGGCGCTAGTTCTAAACTTTTACCAATTTCAGATATTTTCGCACCTGATTCAAATTGTCTAACCACTTGAAGTTTTAATTGTAAGGGTAAACTTTTTCTTTTGCTTTTAACAAATTCAATTTCACTACTCATTCTTTTTTTGGATAACATTTTTATAAATTTCTTATCAAGTATTTGACTTGTTGAACAGAAAAACAATCGTTCTATTTATGTTTTCTTGTTTGACGTTTAACAGTTTCGAAACTTTTATATCGTTTTATCGTGTCTTTATTTTTAAAACGTACTAGAATTTTATTAATGATCTATTCTATTTGTTTCATTAAATTCTACAATTTGTTATTATTTCAACATTCGACTGTCTAGTAACATAGTTTTTTTTTTTTTTTTTTTCTCTATTTTTGTCACTATTTAATTGTTTGATAAAATTTTTAATTAAGTGTGATTTAATACAAAAATATAAAAATAGATATTTTGTAACATAAAGCAATTTTCTTCTAATAAGATATTATACATTGGATTTCCATTAAAAGGTATTTTTTTAAATAAAAGATTCATTGTTTTATCATTTTATGACATCAGAAAATATGTTATTCCCCGTGTTATCTATAGTATCATATATACATATATATTTAAATGCGTTTTAAGAAATATTATTAATTGAATTTTATCATAAAATCGATAAATTGTGAAAAAAAATTTAATAATCTTATCTTATGACGTATGGTATTATTAATCATTATATATTTTTTGTTTTTTTTCTTGTTTAAAGTATTCATTAAACGAAATATGTCCGACGAAGAATCATTTGTTATTTTGGGTTCATCACCTACAACTTCTATGGATTGCAATTCCTTTTTAAGTGAACCGTATTCAACCATAATAAAATCAACAACAAATAAAAATAATAGTTTAGTAACTAAAATTGATATAAAATCAGAAGAGGAATTAAAACAATCATTATTAAATCTTAATGTAGCGGGTAATCCTTTTACAACTGAAAATATAAAATCAATTGATTTGGGAGATATCAAAAATAGTGGAACATGCAGTACAGATTGTTCAAATTTAAATGTGAATGTGGTTACATTAAAAAATAACGATGAAAAGCATACATCACAATTCCAGTTGGGAATTATTGAACCCAACAATAGTAGTATGAAGGTAAATAAGGTATATTTATCTTCAATAATAAATAGTAGATAATATTTTTTAAATATATTTACAGTCGAGCATATACTCATATTTACCAAGTTTATCTTCTGGACGTATTGATGCTTCAGATGTGGAAAAAATTCAATATATTGTATCTGAGCACATACAGTTGAAAGGTATTTCACATGTTTTTTTTTTTTAATTTAAAATATTTATGCTTATTCTTAATTATGATTAATGCATGCTAATTAAATTTTTATTTATAGAAAATTTAGAGAAAACAAATGTTGCAATGCGACAACATTTCTCTATGATACAATTATTTCAAAATACCTTTAAGTCACATACACAAACATTAAATGAAAAATTAAAAGAACAAGAAAATATAAATGGAGAGGTAAATAATACAAAATCACTTTAAATTTTTAATATCATACTATTTATTTGATTTTGTCATTTAGTTGCGAAAAGAAAATGATGATTTGAAACAGAATATAATTGAATTAAATAAAGATTTGGAGACAAATAAAGAATTGTGTCTTACAAATATCGATTTCTTGAAAAAAGATAGTGAGGAATTAGTAAAACAACTATCGGAAAAGGAGTCTATAGTTAAAAATTTAACGTCTGAGCTGTTTAAAAATGAAAAACTATTGGTAACTTAATTTATAATAGTATTATTATTTTTTTAAATTATTCTTGTTAAAATTCTGATTATGTCTTCTAGTCCGATTATGAATTTGTAAACGCTTCATCTCAAAGTGCATTAATAGAAAAAACAACAAATGATGACAAAGCGAATAACGATTTATTGGATAAGTATATTTTTGATAATTCTTTGTTATTAGCAGAAAATATGGAAATTAAAAATATGGTATAGTTGTAGAAACATAATTGTATTATGTATGAGTATTTATATTACATAGTCACTAATTTTGTTGTTCTAGCAAAATGTATACATTGAAGAAATAGAATGCTTAAAAGTGAATAATACAGC
The DNA here is from genome assembly GCA_961205885.1 of Ptychoptera albimana. Lineage (NCBI taxonomy): Eukaryota > Metazoa > Arthropoda > Insecta > Diptera > Ptychopteridae > Ptychoptera > Ptychoptera albimana. The sequence continues at coordinate 20,340,491 of OY540804.1, forward strand.
AGCAGAAGAATTAAATATAAAATTACATGCTGATATTAATAAATTAAAATTAACTAAAACTGATTACGAGAGAACAATCACATTGCTTAATAAAACAATAAATACAAAAACCGAAGAAATGAATTTATTGCAAACACAAGTTAGTTAATATTAAAATTAATTTAATTACAAACAATAATATAAAATTTATTAAAATATTCTTTCAGCTTGAGGTATATTGTCATGATTTTAAAATGGAGAGAGAGGCTAGAGAAGAATTGGCTGGACAAAAGGAACAACTATTAACAGAATTAAAATTATTACAAAAAAGGAATCAAGATTTAATGAAATCACAAAATAGGTAATAATAATAAAAACAATTTATATATTTATAACAAAATTACAAATATTTAATTTGTTTCTAGGTCACCTGAGCTGCAAAACATAACTATATCAAATAATTATCAACAAAATACCCCTATAAGGACTGCTGAGTCTAATGCATCTTCAAGTAGAACTCCTTTTAGACAAGCTGTAATATATATTTTTAAATTTAAAAACAATATTTATATTTTTATTTAATAATTAATTAAATTTTAGGATGACCAAGTCTACACCAGCCATCAATTTACTTGTCCACTGTGTTCAAAAACATTTAGACAATTGTCAACATTACAAAATCATGTACAAGATTGTTTAGATGAAGCTACGTAAGATATTTATTAATATATTTTATTATTTATACGCACAATTATATGATTTATTTTACAACATACATAATAATATTTTGAATATTGTGATAATAAAAAAAAAATTATTTAATCAAATTAATACACATAATTTCATATTGCCATTGTATCTTTTTATTTTTTTATTTTATAATGCATACAGATTTCATTAATACAATTTTTTTATTAATTGTTTTTCTTTTATTTTTGCAGTCCAAAAAAAAAGGATCCGTCCTTCGATTATTTAATGACGAATTTTGATTAAATAAATTTTTAAAAAGGTTTGTCTATCGTATTTCTTTCAATTTTGCAATGTCGTTAAATAAATTTTTATTTTAATATTTCCAGTAAAATTTATTTTTATTATAATGGACATAGTTTAATTATAAATTAAAATTTATGCTGATGAATTATAATTTTATGTTATTAAAAAATATAAATGTTAAATAAATATTTTTTGTGTTTATATTAATATATATTTTACCTCAGGTTATATTTTTGTTATTGTTGATATAATAGTTATAAATTAATTAATTCGTCGTTTTGTACTTTTATTTACTTGCTCATTATCACCTTTATCAGGTGAGTTTATTATTTATTTTCTTAATAAAAAAAAAAAAAAATAGATAAAAATTTAAAAACAAAGTCTTAAATATTTTATTCGTAAAAAAAAATCTTTTGCGTCATTATGTCTGGCTGTATGGGGTGCCGATATAAATTCAAATTTAAAGTTTTTGACCGGTTTTTTAAAAAGTAGAAATTTTAAATAATTTTCGGCAATCCATACAGACATAAATTTACACAATAAATATAAATAATAATGGGTTAAGTCATTTTTTATTTCATAGCGGTCGTAAATGCAAAAAAAATCCCTTTACTGGTTGCAAGCTTATTGACCCAGTTTTAAGTATAATCGTTTCCTGAGTTTTTGGTGACTTCTCAATACGAAATTCAGATAGAATATAAAACATTATGGATTTAATCTCCATTAATGCAAATCTGGATCCAATACAATTTCTAGGCCCTTGTCCAAACGGAAAATATGCAGATGGATTAATTGTATGTTTATTCTCATCTGAGAATCGTTCCGGGTCGAATTTTTCTGGATTTGGGTAATATTTTGGATCACGATGAATGCTAAACATTGGAATTAAAATTCCATCTCCAGATTGTATCTATAAATCATTATTTGGTAAATAGACAGCACGTTATATTAAAATTAAAAATAAACTCAAATTACTTTAATTTTTGTTCCATTCTCGTCATCGAAAATACATTCTTTATTACATTGTCGGTCCGACGCAACATTTGGTGGCCATTTTCGTAGTGTTTCACTTACAACCATATCCAAATATTTCATTTTCTGTAAAACTTCATATGTCAGAGGTTTTCCATTGAGTTGTTCCTTGACTTCTTCCACTTCTTCATATAATCGATCCTGTATATCTTGGTTTATTGCTAATTCATGCGCCATGAAACACATGACAGTTGCTACAGTATCAAAACCAGCTAAGAAGAACAGCATGCATTGTGCAGTCAAATCATCATCATCCCATTCTAGAAAGAATTTCGATAATTCAAACAAGCTCAATTTGTTTTGATTAAATATTCTAAAAACACTCACTTTTTATTTTTCCAGACGTAGTTTTACCAATATCTGATTCTTCAACAGTGGCAAATCCAACATTTTCATCTTGTTTATCATTATCATTATGAGTTAGTTTTCCTTGTTTGGCTTGCATCAAAAGATTTATCATATCTGGTCGAATAATGTGAGCTTTCTCTCTAGTTGAAATTGTTCCATGTACCAAAGTTCTAAAGAAGTTTACTGTCTTTTCGTTGAACATTTTAATTCTCATAAGTTTCATCAATTTTGGGAAGGAATTAAAACCGAAAAATTTTAATACTTGCACCCCATTGAAATTTGTTACAACTTTTCCCATTTCATAAAATTCATTATTCTGATCCTTCAGAGAATTTACTTCAATTCCAAATGAGCAAGTAGCGATGGCATCATTAGTAAATCTATAGAATAAATAAATATTATTATATTAAATAATCCACAATGAATTTATTATTTCATGCCGTGTAAATAGATCCTTCATTTCAATCTCCAAGGGTTCTCCTTTTGCTGTTTTGAGCAGATATTTGGTTGTGTTATTTGAACAATCAGCAACTAATGAAAACATATTTTTCATTTTACTTCCAGTAAATGCTGGACTCAGTGTCGATCGCATATCTTTCCATCGCTGATCTTTCATCGATACTAAGCCTCTGCCAAACAATGGCTCAATATCCTCATTAATTTTACTACGATGATTCACAAAATGATCGAAATCTTTGACAGTAATTTGTTTTATTATTTCTGGATCACGTATTAAATAAACTGGTTGAAGAAATTCAAAATATCCAATAATTCTAGATTTAAAAATAAAATTAATTACTTTGATTTGAACTTAGATTACAATATCGTAAAAGTTTCAAAATACTTTTCATTTGGAAAGGATATATATAAATCATTCAATGCATCAAACACATTTCTTAACTTCAAGACAGAAGGTGACATGTTTCCCAATAATGGCACTGGCTTTAAAAACTTGATTCCACGATTTTTAAAATAATCGTGGTCAAGTGTAGCATAGTAATAAAGCATACCCAGAACTGTCACCATTAACCATGTCAATTTAGATAACAATAGATATCCAATAATGTCAAAAAATCCCATTTTTAGATAATTAGATAATTTAATAAACAAACAAAAAAAACAAATAAAAACAAACGTTACTAACAGATGAACACTGAATGATAACTAATATGTTAAGCAATTATATAATAAAACCAAATTATATTGATTAAAGTGTAGCTAGAGTAAATATACGCCTTAAGTCAGGGATGTCGAATCTGATTTTTTTTAAAGTAAATGAGTAGTTTATACCTATAAAAATCACATTTGTTGATAAGAATTATTTATATACAAGAAAAACAAGAATATGTCGCATTATTATTATTATGCTCTAAATATGTTCTTCTTTATAAATGGTTCTCCACCACTGCCTGGAAATGTACTTATATTGATGATATCATAAAAACAACATCTGCCTTGTGTATGCATAGAGTTCACATTTTTTGTGAGTTAAATATAGAATACATAATTATAAATTTGGAATATTTATTAAAATTATAACAAGCTAAAAGTATTGAAAAGTAATTTAAAAATATAAGATTTAAATTCATTTAATAAAATATTTATGTATCTACAATAAATTTTTACAAATACATGAAGGCATACATTAAGTATTATATATAAGATAACATATCTTCAATTCGTATATATGTATGATAGAGCACTTTGAAGTTAAATAATTAGTGTAAAGAATAATTAAAATATCATAGCTGGCAGAGCTATGGATATTTTAATAATTACTTTGAATTTAAAAGAAAAGGTTATAAATATCGAAGAAGGTTATGATATATTTGAAGAAATATAATATAAAAAGGCAGTCAGAAGTACTGGTTAGAGAGATTGATAGAATGTTCCAGACCAGTCGGTCGTTCCGTGCGGCTCTGAGTGCTTGTTATATTGTATTTATTATTAAGTTGTATTTATTGTAATAATAATTGATTGTTAATAATTGGGAATAATATTGTTTGTAATTATTGAATATAATAAAATAAGAGAATAATAAGAATAATATATTCTCTAACATCAGAAGTGGGATATCTACCAAATAAACGTCCAAATAATAAATAAAAAAAAAAAAAAAAAAAAAAAAAAAAAAAATGGCTGAGAATTTTACAAATGAAGGATTTTCGCAAGACAATAGTTCCGAATCTGCTTCTTTGGGAGTAAAGTCTCTAAACCAGACTTTGAATGAACTTTTTAAAATTATGCAAAATAAAAATGAAGGTCAAATCCGAGATGTTGTAGTTTTTGCACCCTTTGATCCAGATTATTCTACCACGACTATAAAAAAATGGTGTCTTAATGTGAGTGAATATGCAAAGCGTGCTAAACTTACAGATTTTGAAATTGTTTCAAAAGTTGGAATGGCACTCCAAGGAAAAGCAAAGATTTGGTATCAGAAATATGGTTATCAAATTTATGTTTGGGAAGATTTAAAATTGCGTCTTATAAATCATTTTGTTGATGGATGTGATATTATTAAGTTATTAAGAGATGTTGTTAATTACGAAAGTTGTGATGCCGTGTCTTATCAAGATTTTGCAATGAAAAAATTGACACAGATCAACAGACTTCCATTTGAATTGAATGATACTTATATTATTAAAATTATTATTGGCTGTATTACAGATGTAGGGATGCGCAATTCCCTAACATTTGCTAAGCCGTCATCAGTACAATCTTTGATTGACTCTTTGGCACTAATAAGAAATGTACCAAGATCAAGACAAGATATGAAACATTTTTCTGTAGCACATGGTTCTAAACGACCATTAGAAAATTCTAGAGATAAAAAAAATGACTACGAAATAAATTATACAAAGAAATTTCGAGATGAAAGAAAATGTTTTCATTGTGGAAAATTTGGTCATATTAAAATGCGGTGTCCTCTTTTTAGTAATAAAATAGATGTGACGACTGCACCAAAAATTCCTGCTTGTTCGTTTTGTGGAAAAATTGGTCATAATGAAGTAACGTGTTTCATTAAACAACGTGATACGAAAAGGCAAATTAACATGTGTCATAATTATATTGGTTCGAATATTACCATTGCAACAATTGATGGACAAACTATTCAATGTTTATTGGATTCAGGAGCTGACTGTTCCTTAATAAGAGAGGATATTGCTTCTAAATTTAATAAGCCTAGAACACCAAATCTTACAGTACTACAAGGAATTGGTTTTGAAGAAATTATTTCTCATGAACAAATAAATTTAAAAGTTGTGTTTGAAGACGTTATATTTGAATTTTCTCCATGTATCATTTCAAGTAGTAAGATGACTGCGGAAGTAATTATTGGAAGAGATGTTTTGCAAGATCCATCACTGCAAATTACTGTTGACAAATATGGAGCAAAAATATTACGAAAGCCCTGTGATATTTTTAATATTCAGGAAAAGATTGTATTTTCTTTAATTCCGGAATTGAATGCAGAAGATAATAAAAAGCTATTAAGTGTGTTACAAAAATTTGAAAAACATTTTTCTGCAGTATCAACCGGAGAATTGCAAATTCATTAAGTAAAGATATATCAATTTTTTATCATCCTTATCGATTGTCTGTATCAGAACGAGACATTGTTTTAAAAATAATAAATGAGCTTAAAAATAATGGAATCATCCGTGATAGTGTTTCACCGTATGCAATTCCAATTATATTAGTTAAAAAGAAAAATGGGCAAAATCGTCTTTGTGTAGATTTTGATTTTGAAATTGCATATCGCAAAGGTAAATACACACAGCATGTGGATTACTTTAGCAGCAATCCAAGGCAACATAAAATATACCATGTTTTACACTAACTGATAATTGGTTAAAAGTGGAACAACAAAAAGATCCAGAAGTATTAGATATTATTAAGAAATTAGAGCAGGAAGGCCGATGTGGTGAATCACAAAAAGATTATGTTTATGAAAAAGGTTTACTATACAAAATTGTATCTGGTGAAAAGAATAAATTATTCACTCCTAAACAATGTCGTTTGATGATCATACGACGGGTACATGAACATAATTGTCATGTTGGATGGGAAAAGACTTTGTCAAAACTTAAACATAGCCAAAAGATCTGAGATTTGAGCCTGAATATGATATAGAGGAAATTAAAAAATTAGCAAATGAAAGAATAATTCAAGCACAGGAAAGACAAAAACTAAGATCTGATGTATCCAAAAGTAAATGTAGTATACTCAGTATAGGAGTGTACGAAATTGTTGGAGTATTACCTAACGACCGATATAAGTTGAAAAGAGCGTGTACTAAAAGAATTATAAATGCAGCTAGGGAACAAATTCGAGTAATCCCTGAAACAGGATGTAACCATGATAGAGTCGATGGTGAAATTTAAGTTTTCAATTTCTAATTTGATAAAATTATGGTGAGATACAATAAAAATTAGTTATTTTAGTAGTGATAGTAATGATAATGATTTGGAAGAGATTAGACATGACCAGAGTGGTCCTCTGAGCTAATCTGGATTTTAAAGAGTTGTTTGTTTGATTAGACATGACCTGTGGGGTCCTCTGAGCTAATCTGGATTTTAAAGAGTTGTTTGTTTGATTAGACATGACCTGTGTGGTCCTCTGAGCTAATCTGGATTTAAAGAGTTGTTTGTTTGATTAGACATGACCTGTGTGGTCCTCTGAGCTAATCTGGATTTGATATGATTAGACATGATCTGTACTATCCTCTGAGCTAATCTGGATTTGATTAGACACGATTTGTAAGATCCTCTGAGCTAATCTGGATTTGATTAGACACGATTTGTAAGATCCTCTGAGCTATTTACACAATTTAATATTTATGAGATGAGACATGATAAGTAAGATCCTCTGAGCTATTTGCACAAAACTGTTTTTATGAGATGAGACATGTTCTGTAGGAACCTCTGAGCTATCTGCATAAGTTATTGTTTGTGAAATGAGACACGATCTGTACTATCCTCTGAGCTATCTGCATAAGTTATTATTTGTGAGATGAGTCATGATCTGTACAATCCTCTGAGCTAATCTGTTTATATTTGTATAATTATGAGAAAGACATGATCTGAAGGATCCTCTGAGCTTTCTGAATATTCGATATTTGGGATGATCTGATGATCATTAGTTAATTGTTAAAAGTATGTTGTTTTCTTTGAGATTCGTTTTAGATAAAGATAATGAAGACAACTCGAGAGCGAGTTGAATGTCAGTCTGGCCGTGATAGAGCACTTTGAAGTTAAATAATTAGTGTAAAGAATAATTAAAATATCATAGCTGGCAGAGCTATGGATATTTTAATAATTACTTTGAATTTAAAAGAAAAGGTTATAAATATCGAAGAAGGTTATGATATATTTGAAGAAATATAATATAAAAAGGCAGTCAGAAGTACTGGTTAGAGAGATTGATAGAATGTTCCAGACCAGTCGGTCGTTCCGTGCGGCTCTGAGTGCTTGTTATATTGTATTTATTATTAAGTTGTATTTATTGTAATAATAATTGATTGTTAATAATTGGGAATAATATTGTTTGTAATTATTGAATATAATAAAATAAGAGAATAATAAGAATAATATATTCTCTAACATGTATATATGTATAACAGATATCAAAATAATAATATCAATCAATTGTTTCAAATAAGTGCATTAAAAAAATGTTTTTCATTCCTAATTCCCCTACCACCGAATTAATAACGATTTCTTGTGACCTGTTCACATTACTGTATTTAGTATCAATAACTATTAACAGTTTTTGTAATTTTTTTAAAACTCAAAGTGGTCGTAAATTTAACCAAAATCCTTTTTCGACTCTCATGTTAAATGAGTCTCTTTTAAGATTAATTGGATCCTGAGTTTTTGAAGACTTTTCGATGCGAAATGCTGATAGTATATAAAATATTATCGCTTTACTCTCCATTAATGCAAATCTGGAGCCAATACAATTTCTAGGTCCCAGTCCAAATGGAAAATATGTAAATTGATTTATTGAATGTTTATTCTCATCCGAAAAACGTTCTGGATCAAATTGTTCAGGATTTGGATAATACTTGGGATCACGATGCATGCTAAACGATGACATCCAAACTCCATCACCAGGTTGTAACTATGAAAAGTTAAAATGATATTTTTTTTATATAAATAAAGAAACCATTCTGCTATCAATTTAATTACTTTAATTTTGGTTCCATTTCCGTCATCCAAAAGAAATTCTTTATTACATTGTCGGTCCGATGCAACATTTGGTGGCCATTTTCGTAGTGTTTCACTTACAACCATATCCAAATATTTCATTTTCTGTAAAACTTCATATGTCAGAGGTTTTCCATTCAGTTGTTCCTTGACTTCTTTCACTTCTTCATATAATCGATCCTGTATATCTTGGTTTACTGCTAATTCATGTGCCATGAAACTCATGACAATAGATACACCATCAAAACCAGCTAAGAAGAACACCATGCACTGTGCAGCAAAATCGTCATCATCCCATTCTAAGAAAATTAATTAAAAAATTTTCATTCGTATTATTCACATTTAAATGACATTCCATTATACTCACTTTTTATTTTTTCTGATGTTGCTTTACCAATATCTGATTCTTCGACGGTAGCAAATCCTGCATTTTCATCTTTCTTATCATTATCATTATGAGTTAATTTTCCTTGTTTGGCCTGCATTAAAAGATTTATCATATCTGGTCGAATAATGTGAGCTTCTTCTCTATATGCCATTGTTCCATTTATCAAAGTTCTAAAGAAATTTACTGTCTTCACGTTGAAAAGCGAAATTTTAAAAAATTTCATTAATTTTGGGAAGGAATTAAAAGCAAAAAATTTTAATGCTTGTAATCCTTCGAAATTTGACAAGTTTTTTCCCATTTCATAAAATTCATTATTCCGTTCTTTTAATGAATTTACTTCAATACCAAATGCGCATGTAGCGATGACATCATTAGTAAAACTGTGTGATAACTACTGTTTTTAGATAACATATTCTTCAAAAAAATATTCTCAGTACTATATACCGTGTAGATAAATCCCTCATTTCAATCTCCAAGCAAGACCCATTTGCTTCTTTAAGGAGATATTCAATTGTGTCATTGGAGCAATCAGCAACCAATGAAAACATATTTCTCATTTTGCTTCCAGTGAATGCTGGACTCAATGTCGATCGCATATCTTTCCATCGTTGATCATGCATCAAAAATAAGTTTCGCCCAAACATTGGTTCAATACTTTCATCAATTTTACCACGATGGTTTACGAAATGATCGAAGTCTTTAACAGATATTTGTTTTATCAAGTCAGGATCACGAATGAAATAAACTGGTTGAAGTAATTCAAAAACACCAATAAATCTATATTTAGAAACAAAATATCAACAATTTATTATACACAAAAAAACTAAATAAAACTTCGAAACATACTTTTCATTTGGATAGGCTGAGTATAAGTCCTTAACAAAAAATGCAAAATTTTTCTTTTTTAATATAGCTGGAAACATATTACCAAATAGTGGTAGCGGTTTCACAAATTTGACTCCACGTTTTTCAAAATAATCGTGATTTAGTGTCAAATAATAATAGAGCAACGCCAGAACTGTCACAAATAGCCATATTATCTTTGATATCAATAAATTTCCAATAACTTCAAAAAAATCCATTATCAAATAATTTCCTTAAAAGTAACGTTATGAACTGCCTTGACAAAGAGGCAAAGAATACTAATTTCGTTTTTTTTTTGTCCTTCACTAAATTAAAATTGGACAGTTTACTACACACAAGTATTTTCATCAACAACAAGCAATTGTTTTTTACCAACAAAAAGCGGTCAATACAAAAATGAATTAATTATTCTGAACTTAATTATTTATTATGAAAACGACCAAAATTCGACAGAGTAGTATTCGGCTTGTATCTTTTTATTTTGTGGGTCTAACTAATTTAATTGCTTTTTTTTTAATTTAGAGGAATAAAACTAATGCGTATGTAGCTGCTATATATGTTTGTATGTGTATACTGGCTTTACTTATTTTTATATAAATAGATGATATCATCAACAAATCAGCTGTGGTGGTTTAGAAATGTTTTTAGAACAACAAAGCATGACGGTGAAGGTCATTTATATTCATAGGAGAAACATAAATTCTTACACATTTCTGTTATAAAAAGTTATGAAAATAAAAAAGAAAAATAAATGGTTTTGATTATGGTATTATTAAAGAATTTTATTTTCTTCTACAGAATATAATATTTTTTATGTAATAACAATTTTTTTTACAAATGTATTAACCAAAAAATGCATAAAATTATATTGAATACGTGATCTAATAGTTGATTAGACCCTTCGTTTCTTACCTGTATTTAGAACAAATAATTAATTTAAGGGAAAATGCTGTCTGTCTGATTTATAAATTGAAAGAAAAATATTCAAACAAGGTTCTATCGAAATTATCACTAAAATTAATAAAATCTATTTTTGTTCTTTTTCTGCATTTTGCTTAAGTGCTTCTAAATAAATTTCAGAAATAAATATGACATAAGCTGATGAAAAATAATTGAAATTTTATTATAGAATTTCGCTTCAAAAGTAAGTAACAGACTTGGGCATGACTTGATAACTCAGAGTGGACTTAAATGTAACCAAAATCCTTTCTCTGCTTTCATACTAAACGAATCCATCTTTAGTTTAATTGGATGTTGAGTTTTCGGAGACTTCTCTATGCGAAATGACGACAGCATATAAAACATAATCGCTTTACTCTCCATCAATGCAAATCTGGATCCAATACAATTTCTAGGGCCCAGTCCAAATGGAAAATATGCAGATGGATTGATTGTATGTTTATTCTCATCCGAGAATCGTTCAGGATCAAATTTCTCTGGATTGGGATAATACTTCGGATCATGGTGGATGCTAATTGTTGGAAGCCAAACTCCATCTCCAGGAAGCAACTATGAAACATTATTAGATAATTAGAGAAAACGATATATTAAAATTAAAATTAAACTCAAATTACTTTAACTTTTGTTCCATTTCCATCATCCAAAATAAATTCTTTATTGCAATGTCGGTCAGTAGTAATAGCAGGTGGCCATTTTCGCAATGATTCACTAACCACCATGTCCAAATATTTCATTTTATGTAAAACATCGTATGACAGAGGTTTTCCATTCAGTTGTTCCTTGATTTCTTTCACTTCTTCATATAACCGATCCTGAACATCTGGATTCACTGCTAATTCATGTGCCATAAAACATAATAGAACCGATACAGTATCAAAACCAGCTAAAAAGAACAAAAGACACTGAGCAGTCAAATCGTCATCGTCCCATTCTATAAAAATTACACAAATTTTAATTTTATTTCTATTATTTCAGAAGATTTTCAATCAAATTTACTTTTAATTTTCCCGGATGTTGCTTTACCAATATCTGATTCTTCGACAGTTGCAAATCCAGCGTTTTCATCCTCCTTTTCATTATCATTATGAGTTAGTTTTCCTTGTTTGGCCTGCATCAAAAGATTTATCATATCTGGTCGGATAATGTGAGCTTTCTCTCTATATGCCATTGTTCCATGTACCAAAGTTCTGAAAAAGTTTACTGTTTTCTCGTCGAAAAATGAAATTTTGAAAAATTTCATTAATCTTGGAAAAGAATCATAGCCAACAAATTTTAGTCCTTGTATTCCATCGAAATTTGTTACGTCTTTTCCCATTTCATAAAATTCATTATTCCGATCCTTTAACGAATTGACTTCGATGCCAAATGAACAAGTAGCGATGACATCATTAGTGAATCTGTAAAATAAATAAAAATTATCACTTGATCCACAAAATTATTCTTATTACATGCCGTGTAAACAGATCTTTCATTTCAATTTCTAAGGGCTTTCCTTTTGCTTCTTTAAGGAGATATTCTATTGTGTCATTGGAGCAATCAGCAACCAATGAAAACATATTTCTCATTTTGCTTCCAGTAAATGCTGGACTCAATGTCGATCGCATGTCTTTCCATCGTTGATCGTGCATAGAAAATAAACTTCTGCCAAATAATGGCTCAACATTCTCATCAATTGTTCCACGATGGTTTACGAAATGATCGAAATCTCTTACAGATATCTGTTTTATCAATTCTGGATCACGAATGAAATATACTGGAGTCAGCATTTCAAATATACCAATAAATCTATATTTAGAATCATATTTAGTAACAATGGATTATTCTTCAAAGATCAAATCATTAAATACTTTTCTTTTGGATATGCTGAGTAGAAATCATTCGTAATATCAACAACATTTTTTTGTCTCAAAAGTGTTGGCAACATATTTCCAAACAGTGGCACTGGTTTCACAAACTTGACTCCATGCTTTTCAAAATAATCATGATTTAATGTGAAGTAATAATAAAGCAAAGCCAGAATTGCCGCAATTAGCCAAGCAATTTTGGATAGCAACAAGTATCCAATAATAGCGAAGAAATCCATTTTTTTCCACTTTTTTTGTATTTATTCACTAAAAACGTTTTCAATCAACGAAAACTTAATGATAACTAATTTTATTTCGTCTAAACGATATTCTTTTATTAGATAAATTTACATAGTCATGGTAAAAAATATAATCTATGTGTATGGGTTAACAGTGAAGATAAAAAAAAATTATAAGTCATTTATTTTTTTCGACTAGATTACAATATGTATAAACAAATTAAATTTCAGATTTTTTTTAATGATAATAAAAATAAAAAATTAAAATTGTTTGATTGATATTTCGCAATGTAGAAAATAGATTTGTTTAATACTTAATTATTTTATATCAAATAAAATCTTTCTTATCTATACTAAAAGATACGTAAAATATATAATGTTGTGATCCGATATTGACGTTGTAGTAAAAATAGGTTGATCTTTATTATATGTGGTAGACTGCTTTTGAGTTTCGGTTCAGCTTCCTATAATTACTGTCTTATACAATTAAAATCACGTATACATTTTTACGAGTAAAATACGATGAATTCTAGAATCTTAATTCCATTAGATCCAGGGTTCTATTTTTATGTTCTAAAAAATTCTTTTAAATATATTGAAAATTATTTGAAAGGTATTTTTATTGGTTTTCTCAATCTTTAAAATAATGCATTTTTAGCTATTAAATTATTTTTTTATAATTAATATTTATTTGAAGATAATGTGCCTTTCAAATTATTTATTGTTGGTAATTTACTATTTAAGATTATATATACTATTCCGGTCCTTTATCTTTGTTTATTTGTTTATAACGCAATAAAATAGCAAATTAAATGCATGAACAATTTTTTAAAATGAATATTTAGAAGATTTAAACTGATGGTTCAAATATGCTTAGGACAATAATTGCAATATCGCAACAATACTAAAAAATAAATTACTTTACTATTCCAATATTCATAATGTAACGAAACAATTTGGCATTTCATTTCATTGCAACGTATGTAGCTGCTATATATATTTATATGCATGTGTAAACCGGCTTTAATTTTATTTATATAAATAGATGATAATCAACTGTGATGCTCAGGGTAAGAAATATTTTTAGAACAACAAAGCATGACAAATTGTTTCTTTTTGAATATGGAATACAAAAATTCGTACACATTTCTGTAATTAAAAGCTATGAAAATAAAAAAGAAAGTAAAATGCTTTGATTATTGGGTATTGGAAACCATTAAATAATTTTATTTACTTTTATAGAATATAATATTTTTTATGTAATAACAATTTTTTTACAAATGTATTAAACAAAAACTGCATAAGATTATATTGAATACGTGATCTAATAGTTGATTAGAGCCTTCGTTTCTTACCTGTATTTAGAACAAATAATTTAAGGGAAAATGTTTTCTGTTTTATAAATTGAAAGAACAATATTCAATCAAGTTTCTTTAGAAATTATCACTAAAATTGAAAAAAATAATTTGTTCTTTTCCTTCACTTTTTTTAAGTGCTTCTAAAAAATTTGAGAAACCAGTCTTGGCAACTCAGAGTGGTCTTAAATGCAGCCAAAATCCTTCTTCTGCTTTCAAATTAAATGTGTCGTTTTTAAGTTTAATAGGGTCTTGTGTTTTTGGAGACTTCTCTATGCGAAATGACGACAGCATATAAAACATAATCGCTTTACTCTCCATCAATGCAAATCTAGATCCAATACAATTTCGAGGGCCCAGTCCAAATGGGAAATATGTTGATTGGTTAATTGCATGTTTATTCTCATCTGAGAAACGTTCTGGATCATATTTCTCTGGATTTGGATAATACTTAGGATCATGGTGGATGCTAATTGTTGGAAGCCAAACTCCATCTCCAGGATGTAACTATGAAACATTATTAGATAAATAAAGAAAACGATATATTAAAATTAAAATTAAACTCAATTTACTTTAACTTTCGTTCCATTTCCATCATCCAAAATAAATTCTTTATTGCATTGTCGGTCGGTTGCAATGTTAGGTGGCCATTTTCGTAGTGTTTCACTGACAACCATATCCAAAAATTTCATTTCTGTAAAATGTCGTATGACAGAGGTTTTCCATTCAGTTGTTCTATGACTTCTTTCACTTCTTTATACAATCGATCTTGCACTTCTTGGTTTACTGCTAATTCATGAGCCATAAAGCACATGAGAACCGATACAGTATCAAAACCAGCTAAAAAGAACAAAAGACACTGAGCAATCAAATCGTCATCGTCCCATTCTATAAAAATTACACAAATTTTAATTTTATTTCTATTATTTCAGAAGATTTTGAATCAAATTTACTTTTAATTTTCCCGGATGTTGCTTTACCAATATCTGATTCTTCGGCGGTTGCAAATCCAGCATTTTCATCTTCCTTTTCATTATCATTATGAGTAAGTTTTCCTTGTTTGGCCTGCATCAAAAGATTTATCATATCTGGTCGGATAATGTGAGCTTTCTCTCTATATGCCATTGTTCCATGCACCAAAGTTCTGAAAAATTTTACAGTTGTCTCGTTGAAAATCGAAATTTTGAAAAATTTCATTAATTTCGGAAAACATTCATAGCCAAAAAATTTTAATCCTTGTATTCCATCGAAATTTGTTACGTCTTTTCCCATTTCATAAAATTCATTATTCCGATCCTTTAACGAATTGACTTCGATGCCAAATGAACAAGAAGCGATGACATCATTAGTGAATCTGTAAAATAAATAAAAATTATCACTTGATCCACAAAATTATTCTTATTACATGCCGTGTAAACAGATCTTTCATTTCAATTTCTAAGGGCTTTCCTTTTGCTTCTTTAAGGAGATATTCTATTGTGTCATTGGAGCAATCAGCAACTAATGAGAACATGATTCTCATTTTACTGCCAGTAAATGCTGGACTCAATGTCGATCGCATGTCTTTCCATCGTTGATCGTGCATAGAAAATAAACTTCTGCCAAATAATGGCTCAACATTCTCATCAATTGTTCCACGATGGTTTACAAAATGATCGAAATCTCTTACAGATATCTGTTTTATCAATTCTGGATCACGAATGAAATATACTGGAGTCAGCATTTCAAATATACCAATAAATCTATATTTAGAATCATATTTAGTAACAATGGATTATTCTTCAAAGATCAAAACATTAAATACTTTTCTTTTGGATATGCTGAGTAGAAATCATTCGTAATATCAACAACATTTTTTTGTCTCAAAAGTGTTGGCAACATATTTCCAAATAGTGGCGCTGGCTTCACAAATTTAACTCCACGTTTTTCAAAATAATTGTTCCCTAGTGTTACGTAATAATAAAACAAAGCCAGAATTGCCACAATTAGCCAAGCAATTTTGGATAGCAACAAGTATCCAATAATAGCGAAGAAATCCATTTTTTTCCACTTTTTTTGTATTTATTCACTAAAAACGTTTTCAATCAACGAAAACTTAATGATAACTAATTTTATTTCGTCTAAACGATATTCTTTTATTAAAATAAATTTAAATAGTTATGCTATAAAATACAATCTATATAATCTACGCCTTATACTTTGCATACATAAAAGATATTGATGTGTAAGTACAAAATAACAGTTAAACAGTGAAGATAAAAAAAAAATATAAGTTACCGAATTTTTTTTCGTCTAAATTACAACATAAATAAATAAAATTTTATAATAATGATGTAAATTAAGCAAATTAAATTGTTCAATTGATAATTGACAATTGAATAATTGATAAAATTTGATTCCAATTGATATTTAAATTGGAATCAAATTTTATCCATACCCAAATATTCAAATCATGTAAAAATAATGAATACTATAGCTTCTTACATTTTTCAAGGTCTATGCGAGAAATGTTAATTGAATAACAAGGAATATTGTAAATTAAAAATGTGACAAATCAATGAAATATGTTTTAGTTTTGACTAATTCATTATTTATTTATAATTGAAATAATTAAATATAATCTGAAATATAAATAACAATATTAACTCAAAGTGGTCTTAAATGTATCCAAAATCCTTTTTCTGCTTTCAAATTAAATGTGTCGTTTTTAAGTTTAATTGGATCTTGGGTTTTTGGTGACTTCTCAATGCGAAATGATGCTAGCATATAAAACATAATCGCTTTACTCTCCATCAATGCAAATCTGGATCCAATACAATTTCTAGGTCCAAGTCCAAATGGAAAATATGCAGATGGATTAATTGTATGTTTATTCTCATCTGAGAATCGTTCTGGATCAAATTTTTCTGAATTTGGGTAATATTTAGGATCACGATGAATGCTAAACATTGGAATCCAAACTCCATCACCAGGTTGTAACTATAAAACATTATTGAATAAACAAAGGTTGTTTTGTAAACAATATAATTACTTTAACTTTCGTTCCATTTCCATCATCCAAAACAAATTCTTTATTGCAAAGTCGATCTGATGCAACGGCCGGAGGCCATTTTCGCAATGATTCACTTACAACCATATCCAAATATTTCATTTTCTGTAAAATTTCGTATGACAGAGGTTTTCCATTGAGTTGTTCCTTGACTTTTTTCACTTCTTTATACAATCGATCTTGCACTTCTTGGTTTACTGCTAATTCATGAGCCATAAAGCACATGAGAACAGATACAGTATCAAAACCAGCTAAAAAGAACAAAAGACACTGTGCAGTCAAATCGTCATCGTCCCATTCTAAAAGTTATATAGAAGTTTTTAATAGACATTATTTGAGACCAGAAGAAATTGAATCAAATTTACTTTTTATTTTCCCGAATGTAGCTTTACCAATATCTGATTCCTCGACGGTTGCAAATCCAGCGTTTTCATCTTGCTTATCATTATCATTATGAGTTAGTTTTCCTTGTTTGGCCTGCATCAAAAGATTTATCATATCCTGACGAATAATGTGAGCTTTTTCTCTATATGCCATTGTTCCATGCACTAAAAATCGAAAAAAGTTTACTGTTTTCTCGTTGAACAGCGAAATTTTGAAAAATTTCATTAAATTCGGGCAGACATTAAAACCTAAAAGTTTTAATGTTTGTATTCCATCGAAGTTTGTCATAACTTTTCCCATTTCATAAAATTCATTATTACGATCCTTTAAAGAATTGATTTCTATTCCAAAAGAGCAAGTAGCGATTACATCATTAGTGAATCTATAAAATATATAAATGAAATTATATCATCAAGAATATTTCTTGATCTCTTATTACATGCCTTGTAAATAGATCCTTCATTTCAATCTCCAACGATTTTCCATTTGCTTCTTTAAGGAGATATTCTATTGTGTCATTGGAGCAATCAGCAACTAATGAGAACATGCTTCTCATTTTGCTTCCAGTAAATGCTGGACTCAATGTCGATCGCATATCTTTCCATCGTTGATCATGCATTGAAAATAAACTTCTGCCAAATAATGGCTCTATGTTTTCATCAACTTTACCACGGTGATTCACGAAATGATCGAAATCTTTTACAGTAATTTGTTTGATCAATTCAGGATCGCGAATGAAATAACCTGGCTGAAGAAATTCAAAAATTCCAATGAATCTAAAATGTTGAAATGATGAATGATGCAAAGAAAAAATTATTTTTGCATTACATTACTTAAAAAACCGATTTATACTTTTCATTTGGATATGCTGAGTAGTAAATGTTGAAAAGATCAGCAAAATTTTTTTGTCTTATTATCGTCGGCAACATATTTCCAAATAGTGGCAGCGGTTTCAGATATTTCATTCCACGGTTTTTAAAATAATCGTGATTTTGCGTCAAGTAATAATAAAGTAAACACAGAACTGTCACTATTAGCCATATTATCTTTGATACCAATAAATATCCAATAATTTCGAAGAAATCCATCCTTAAGAAATAGAGCACTGAATAAAACTAATTTTTTGAGAATATCATTCAGTTAAATTGACTAATTTATATGTGTATGTATGATAAGCATTATGTTTATTATCATTTTTCTACTGTTTATTCTACAATCACAATGTCTTTAAAATTTATTTAATAAATGTCGTCTTGAATAATTTAATTCATTTAAAATAAAAAATTACTTTGACATATTTCTTAGTGAAAACTAAAAACATGTATCTGTGCTTGTGTTATTGTGTTGTTATTCTTAAAAAAAACGTTAATTTTATTGAACTTTAAATAATTGATTAAATTTATAATAAATTACTTATTATGGTTGACCTTAAAGTCAGATCTGAATAGTAATTCATCTCATTTGAAAAAAAGCATCAAATAATATTTAACTACCGGCATCAAGTTTTATTTTTAAATACGGTAATTTTGCAATTTAATTATAATTAATTTATAACAAATACAAAACCAAAATTGTTATCATATTTCGATAACAATGATAATAATTCAATCAATTTATTGGATTTACGTACATTTTATTTAAAACATTTACAAATCAGATCCGCTTGCAAGTTGCAATGTATAGATTTTTTCCTTGGCTACAAATTTAGTATAAGCCATTATTACTCTTTAAAATTCACTTACTCGTTGAACTTTATAAATAATATTGTATTATGTTAATCATAAATAATAGAAATCTCATTGATTAAAAAAAATTGATTTAATATCAACAATAAAATATCTGGAAGCTTATAGCTTTAACATTATATCACAAGCAATCATTATCCAATTTTAAATAAAAAGTGGTCGTAAGTTTAACCAAAATCCTTTTTCTGCTTTCAAGTTTAATGGATTATTTTTAATTTTAATTTGGTCTTGTGTTTTTGGTGATTTCTCTATACGAAATTCTGATAGCATATGAAATATAATCGCTTTACTCTCCATCAATGCAAATCTGGATCCAATACAATTTCGAGGTCCCAGTCCAAATGGGAAATATGTAAATGGCTCAATTGAATGTTTATTATCATCCGAAAATCGTTCTGGATCGAATTTTTCTGGATTTGGATAATATTTCGGATCACGGTGGATGCTAAATGTTGGTACACCAACTATATCACCAGGCTGCAACTTTAAATTATAAAATATGTGAATAAAGAATATAATTTGTTAATGAATTATTCAAATTACTTTAACTTTCGTTCCGTTTCCGTCATCCAAAACAAATTCTTTATTGCATTGGCGGTCTAATGCAATGTTAGGTGGCCATTTTCGTAGTGTTTCACTGACAACCATATCCAAATATGTCATTTTCTGTAAAATTTCGTATGATAGCGGCTTTCCATTGAGTTGTTCCTTGACTTTTTTCACTTCTTCATATAATCGATCCTGTATATCTGGATTCACTGCTAATTCGTGCGCCATAAAGCACATGAGAACAGATACAGTATCAAATCCAGCAAAAAAGAACAGCATGCATTGTGCGGTCAAATCATCATCTTCCCATTCTAAAAATAATAATGATGTTTCATATTAGCAAGAAATTCACTAGGCATTCTAAAAACACTGACTTTTTATATTTCCAGATGTTGCTTTACCAATATCTGATTCCTCGACTGCTGCAAATCCGACATTTTCATCATTTTTATCATTATCATTGTGCATTAGTTTTCCTTGTTTGGCCTGCATTAAAAGATTTATCATATCTGGTCGCATAATGTGAGTTTTCTCTCTATGTGCTATTGTTCCATGTACCAAAGTTCGAAAAAAATCGAGTGTCTTTTCGTCGAAAAAAGTAATTTTGAAAAACTTCATTAGTTTCGGGACAAGATTTATACCAAGAAATTTCAATCCCTGTACTCCACTGAAATTAGTGATAGTTTTTCCCATTTTATAAAATTCGTTGTTCTCATCCTTAAACGAATTGATTTCAATGCCAAATTAGCAAGTGGCAATGACATCATTAGCGTATCTATAAATTTAATAAATGTTATTACATAATCATTAAAAATAGTTCCTAATACATGCCGTGTAAATAGATTCTCCATTTCAATTTCTAAAGGTTTATTATTTGATTTATCAACCAAATATTCAATTGTGTTATTTGAGCAATCAGCAACTAATGAAAACATATTACGCATTTTACTTCCTGTAAATGCTGGACTTAATGTCGACCGCATATCTTTCCAACACTGATCTTTCATTATAAACAAACTTCGGCCAAACATTGGCTCAACATTTCTATCTATTGTATTAAAATGATTCACAAAATGATCAAAATCTTTAATAGTAATTCGTTTTATCAATTTTGGATCACGGATGAAATAAACTGGAGTCTGCATTTGAAAAATTCCAATAAATCTATATAAAAGGAAAAAAATTAATTTTGTACTTCATTATTACTGATATATTTACTTTTCACTTGGATAGGCTGAGTAGAATCCATTTAAAATATCAACAAAAAGTCGTAGTTGCAAAATTACTGAAAACATATTTCCAAATAGTGGCAATGGCTTAATAAATTTAACTCCACGTTTTTTAAAATAATCCAATTTTATTGTCAAGTAGTAATAAAGCAAAGCCAGAATTGTCATTATTAACCATGATCTCTTAGATACCAATAGATATCCTATAATTTCGAAGAAATCCATTATTTCTTTTGTTTATTAAGCTGTATTCACTTAAATCGTTGTTTATCCAATAGCATTATAAAAAAAACTAATTTATTCGACACATCGAGCTTGTGTAATTATATATTTTTCCTCAACTTAATAAAAAAGTGATGTGTATGTATTTGTGTGGAACATGCTTTATACTATATCAAAATTGACAATTAATTCTCAACCACTTATATAGTTTAGACTTTAGAGCACAGTTATTTAATAATACAGACCTGCCTGTGTCGTTATATTTTATATTTTTATAATAAAAAATAAACACATATACATTCAATTAACGTTAAATTATTAAGAACGCTGTATAAATCTATTTCTGTTTCCACTACTTTTCATTATATGTTGAATTCTAAATTGATTCGATCGAACATAATTGTATTAAAACTTACGGCTATACCGACATAGACTCACAGAACGATCTAGAAGAAGTAGAGAGTGGAATTAGGTATCAAGTATAATAATAAATTTTTGAAAATAATGTATGTTTCACGCTTAAAGGTATATTTCATGTTCGCACAATATTATCTGAATTATTATTTTAATATGGATTTCCCTAAAGGCTTACAAAAAATATAGTTTTTCCGATTGCCGGAAAAGTAATGGAAGTTTTTATTGAAGCATACGGATTTTCATAACTGTTTTTTACAATTAATTACTTCTTCTAGATCTTCTTGAAAGTATAAGTAGGTATTTCCAAGAAACTAAAGATAATTTCTCTATTTCATTTATGTTTTATTTTTATATATTTAAAAAACAATTAAATAATAATTTTCTTTAAAAATAATAACTGAAAGAAAATTTACTTATTTCGAAGCAAGCGGTCGTAAATTTAGCCAAAATCCCTTTTCTGCTTGCAAATTAAAAGAGTCATTTTTAAGTTGAATTGGGTCTTGGGTTTTTGGTGACTTCTCAATGCGAAATGATGATAAAATATAAAATATAATCGCTTTACTCTCCATCAATGCAAATCGGGATCCAATACAATTTCGAGGTCCCATTCCAAATGGCAAATACGTAGATGGATTAATTGAATCTTTATTTTCATCCGAGAATCATTCTGGATCGAATTTTTCTGGATTTGGGTAATATTTCGGATCACGGTGGATATTAATTATTGGCATATTAATTGCATCGCCAGGTTGCAACTACGAAATATTTTGAGATAAATAGAGATTTTTTAATTAAATGATTATTATTTTAAATTACTTTAACTTTCGTTCCATTTCCGTCATCTAAGACACACTCTTTATTGCAATGTCGATCAGTTGCTATACCTGGCGGCCACATTCGCAATGTTTCACTGACCACCATATCCAAATATTTCATTTTCTGTAAAACTTCATATGATAGCGACTTTCCATTGAGTTGATCTTTGACCTCTTTCACTTCTTCATATAGCCGATCTTGTAAATCTGGATTCACTGCTAATTCGTGCGCCATAAAGCACATGAGAACTGATACAGTATCAAAACCAGCTAAGAAGAATATTACGCATTGTGCTGTCAAATCATCATCATCCCATTCTAAAAATAAAATAAAATTTTCATTATAGCATATAACATATACTATATTAGCTAAATTTTCACTGATACTCACTTTTTATTTGATTAGATGTTGCTTTACCAATATCTGATTCTTCGACGGTGGCAAAACCGACATTTTCATCTTGCTTATCATTATCATTATGAGTTAGTTTTCCTTGTTTGGCCTGCATCAAAAGATTTATCATATCTGGTCGAATAATGTGAGCTTTTTCTCTGTATGCCATTGTTCCATGCACCAAAGTTCTAAAAAAGTTTACTGTTTTCTCGTCGAAAAATGAAATTTAAAAAAATTTCATTAGCCTCGGAAACGAATTAAAACCAAAAAACTTTAATCCTTGAATACCATCAAAGTTTGTGATAGTTTTCCCCATTTCATAAAATTCATTATCCCGATTTTTCAACGAATTGACTTCGATGCCAAATGAACAAGTAGCGATGACATCATTAGTGAATCTATAAAATGAAATAAATGTTAAATACTTAATCATCAAAAATATATATTGTATAAATACCTTGTAGACAAATCTTTCATTTCAATTTCCAAGGGTTGTCCTTTTGCTTCGTTAAGCAAATATTTTATGGTGTCATTGGAACAATCAGCAACCAAAGAAAACATATTTCTCATTTTACTTCCAGTAAAAGCTGGGCTTAAAGTTGAACGCATATCTTTCCAACGTTGATCCTTCATAGAAACTAAGCTACGACCAAACATTGGTTCATCCATTTTCCCCCGATGATTCACGAAATGATCAAAATCTTTAATAGTAATTTGCTTTATAAGTTCTGGATCACGAACAAAAAATACGGGTGTCATGAATTCGAAAAAACCAATGAACCTATCAATAATAAATGCTTTTAGAGGTTTTTTTTTTCAATTATGTACAATAGGAATTATAAATACTTTTCATTAGGATAAGCATAGTAGAATTCATTTGTAATTTCAATAAAACTGGCTCTTTTAAAAACTATTGAGAACATATTTCCAAATAGCGGCAGTGGTTTCAAAAATTTCATTCCACGCTTCACAAAATAATCATGTTCTAGAGTAAGGTAATAATAAAGCAAAGACAGTGTCACAACTAGCCATGCAATCTTTGATGCCAGAAGGTACCCAATAATTTCAAAAAACACCATTGTATCACCTATTATTTCACTTTATTTTTGAAAAACGTTTTTACCCAATGAAAACTGAATGTAAACTAATTTGTTTGTTGACAATAACATTTATTTCGATTAAATTAGATAAGAGTATCTATATTCGGTATCAGTTAATTCTTAACTGAGTGAAGTTGTTTTGTTAACAATTTTTTTTTCTACATAATTTTTAAATTATTCACTATGAATACAATAATAAATGCGATGACTTTGAAATGTTTGCTATCAGAAAAAAAAAATTTGCTATATCTGTCTGTATTATTGTGTTAGTGTTTTAATTAATTTAAATTAAATGATTTTAACCGCAATATTAACCGCTTAATGAATTTATAAATGTATGTATTTGTTTAATAAAATTTTATTACAATCATAAACCAATTAAATAAAAATAATTTATGAACTAGAAGTTCGGTTTAATACCCATAAGCTCAAACGGTACCGCAATATGTAAGCTTTTATGCAGAATAGCGAAATTTAAAATTAAAATTAGAAATAATTTGCTCTATTAAGATAAAAATTTCCTTCTTTCTATTTATGTTAATGCCATAAGTATCTTTCACAAAGATACTGAAGTCAATTAGATAATATTTGAGGATTGAAAATATATCGAGTATATTTGAACAATAATATGTAAGTAGATATATAAGATTCTTTGGTAAAAAGTCTGCAAATAGGTCTGGAGCAGTTATATCTGTTATAACTACATATGCCTGAAAATCGTGATTTGGACAATCGTACCACAAAAAAGAACTTCGATTGTATTCTCTTCTAAATGAAATTTTCAATACATTCAATACATTCGTAAAGTCACAATGAAATGTTTTATCGTAAATTCTAATTTAAAATCGATACCAGTATATACAATAAAATAAGTTTATTTTTTAAATAAGTTATAACATAACAAAAATATTTAAACAATTGCCTCTATTTTAAATTTCATAGATAAAATAGTATTTATAAATAATTATTTATAAAAATTGATAATAAAAAATTATTTGTAAATTAACCCAGTACACCAAAACTGTTAACATATTATATCAAAATATAATCCGCAGTGTTTGCAATTTTTAATTTAAAGTGGCCTCAAATGTAGCCAAAACCCTTTTTCTACTTTCAAATTAAATGATTCACTTTTAAGCTTAATTGGGTCTTGCGTTTTTGTCGATTTCTCTATACGAAATGCTGATAGCATATGAAATATAATCGCTTTACTCTCCATCAATGCAAATCTGGATCCAATACAATTTCGAGGTCCCATTCCAAATGGCAAATACGTAGATGGATTAATTGAATCTTTATTCTCATCCGAGAATCGTTCTGGATCGAATTTTTCTGGATTTAGGTAATATTTCGGATCACGGTGGATGCTAAATGTTGGTACACCAACTATATCACCAGGCTGCAACTTTAAATTATAAAATATGTGAATAAAGAATATAATTTGTTAATGAATTATTCAAATTACTTTAACTTTCGTTCCGTTTCCGTCATCCAAAACAAATTCTTTATTGTATTGACGGTCTAATGCAATGTTAGGTGGCCATTTTCACAGTGTTTCACTGACAACCATATCCAAATATGTCATTTTCTGTAAAATTTCGTATGATAGCGGCTTTCCATTGAGTTGTTCCTTGACTTTTTTCACTTCTTCATATAATCGATCCTGTATATCTGGATTCACTGCTAATTCGTGCGCCATGAAGCACATGAGAACAGATACAGTATCAAATCCAGCAAAAAAGAACAGCATGCATTGTGCGGTCAAATCATCATCTTCCCATTCTAAAAATAATAATGATGTTTCATATTAGCAAGAAATTCACTAGGCATTCTAAAAACACTGACTTTTTATATTTCCAGATGTTGCTTTACCAATATCTGATTCCTCGACTGCTGCAAATCCGACATTTTCATCTTGCTTATCATTATCATTATGAGTTAGTTTTCCTTGTTTGGCCTGCATTAAAAGATTTATCATATCTGGTCGCATAATGTGAGTTTTCTCTCTATGTGCTATTGTTCCATGTACCAAAGTTCGAAAAAAATCGAGTGTCTTTTCGTCGAAAAAAGTAATTTTGAAAAACTTCATTAGTTTCGGGACAAGATTTATACCAAGAAATTTCAATCCCTGTACTCCACTGAAATTAGTGATAGTTTTTCCCATTTTATAAAATTCGTTGTTCTCATCCTTAAACGAATTGATTTCAATGCCAAATGAGCAAGTGGCAATGACATCATTAGCGTAT
Organism: Ptychoptera albimana; assembly: GCA_961205885.1. Classification (NCBI taxonomy): domain Eukaryota; kingdom Metazoa; phylum Arthropoda; class Insecta; order Diptera; family Ptychopteridae; genus Ptychoptera; species Ptychoptera albimana. The sequence goes on from OY540804.1 coordinate 20,366,852, forward strand.
CTATAAATTTAATAAATGTTATTACATAATCATTAAAAATAGTTCCTAATACATGCCGTGTAAATAGATTCTCCATTTCAATTTCTAAAGGTTTATTATTTGATTTATCAACCAAATATTCAATTGTGTTATTTGAGCAATCAGCAACTAATGAAAACATATTACGCATTTTACTTCCTGTAAATGCTGGACTTAATGTCGACCGCATATCTTTCCAACACTGATCTTTCATTATAAACAAACTTCGGCCAAACATTGGCTCAACATTTCTATCTATTGTATTAAAATGATTCACAAAATGATCAAAATCTTTTGTTTATTAAGCTGTATTCACTTAAATCGTTGTTTATCCAATAGCATTATAAAAAAAACTAATTTATTCGACACATCGAGCTTGTGTAATTATATATTTTTCCTCAACTTAATAAAAAAGTGATGTGTATGTATTTGTGTGGAACATGCTTTATACTATATCAAAATTGATAATTAATTCTCAACCACTTATATAGTTTAGACTTTAGAGCACAGTTATTTAATAATACGGACCTGCCTGTGTCGCTATATTTTATATTTTTATAATAAAAAATAAACACATATACATTCAATTAACGTTAAATTATTAAGAACGCTGTATAAATCTATTTCTGTTTCCACTACTTTTCATTATATGTTGAATTCTAAATTGATTCGATCGAACATAATTGTATTAAAACTTACGGCTATACCGACATAGACTCACAGAACGATCTAGAAGAAGTAGAGAGTGGAATTAGGTATCAAGTATAATAATAAATTTTTGAAAATAATGTATGTTTCACGCTTAAAGGTATATTTCATGTTCGCACAATATTATTTTAATATGGATTTCCCTAAAGGCTTACAAAAAATATAGTTTTTCTGATTGCCGGAAAAGTAATGGAAGTTTTTATTGAGGCATACGGATTTTCATAACAGTTTTTTACAATTAATTACTTCTTCTAGATCTTCTTTAAAGCATAAGTATGTATTTCCAAGAAACTAAAGATAATTTCTCTATTTCATTTATGTTTTATTTTTATCTATTTAAAAAACAATTAAATAATAATTTTCTTTAAAAATAATAACTGAAATAAAATTTTCTTATTTCGAAGCAAGTGGTCGTAAATTTAGCCAAAATCCCTTTTCTGCTTGCAAATTAAAAGAGTCATTTTTAAGTTGAATTGGGTCTTGGGTTTTTGGTGACTTCTCAATGCGAAATGATGATAAAATATAAAATATAATCGCTTTACTCTCCATCAATGCAAATCGGGATCCAATACAATTTCGAGGTCCCATTCCAAATGGCAAATACGTAGATGGATTAATTGAATCTTTATTTTCATCCGAGAATCGTTCTGGATCGAATTTTTCTGGATTTGGGTAATATTTCGGATCACGGTGGATATTAATTATTGGCATATTAATTGCATCGCCAGGTTGCAACTACGAAATATTTTGAGATAAATAGAGATTTTTTAATTAAATGATTATTATTTTAAATTACTTTAACTTTCGTTCCATTTCCGTCATCTAAGACACACTCTTTATTGCAATGTCGATCAGTTGCTATACCTGGCGGCCACATTCGCAATGTTTCACTGACCACCATATCCAAATATTTCATTTTCTGTAAAACTTCATATGATAGCGACTTTCCATTGAGTTGATCTTTGACCTCTTTCACTTCTTCATATAGCCGATCTTGTAAATCTGGATTCACTGCTAATTCGTGCGCCATAAAGCACATGAGAACTGATACAGTATCAAAACCAGCTAAGAAGAATATTACGCATTGTGCTGTCAAATCATCATCATCCCATTCTAAAAATAAAATAAAATTTTCATTATAGCACTATATTAGCTAAATTTTCACTGATACTCACTTTTTATTTGATTAGATGTTGCTTTACCAATATCTGATTCTTCGACGGTGGCAAAACCGACATTTTCATCTTGCTTATCATTATCATTATGAGTTAGTTTTCCTTGTTTGGCCTGCATCAAAAGATTTATCATATCTGGTCGAATAATGTGAGCTTTTTCTCTGTATGCCATTGTTCCATGCACCAAAGTTCTAAAAAAGTTTACTGTTTTCTCGTCGAAAAATGAAATTTTAAAAAATTTCATTAGCCTCGGAAACGAATTAAAACCAAAAAACTTTAATCCTTGAATACCATCAAAGTTTGTGATAGTTTTCCCCATTTCATAAAATTCATTATCCCGATTTTTCAACGAATTGACTTCGATGCCAAATGAACAAGTAGCGATGACATCATTAGTGAATCTATAAAATGAAATAAATGTTAAATACTTAATCATCAAAAATATATATTGTATAAATACCTTGTAGACAAATCTTTCATTTCAATTTCCAAGGGTTGTCCTTTTGCTTCGTTAAGCAAATATTTTATGGTGTCATTGGAACAATCAGCAACCAAAGAAAACATATTTCTCATTTTACTTCCAGTAAAAGCTGGGCTTAAAGTTGAACGCATATCTTTCCAACGTTGATCCTTCATAGAAACTAAGCTACGACCAAACATTGGTTCATCCATTTTCCCCCGATGATTCACGAAATGATCAAAATCTTTAATAGTAATTTGCTTTATAAGTTCTGGATCACGAACAAAAAATACGGGTGTCATGAATTCGAAAAAACCAATGAACCTATCAATAATAAATGCTTTTAGAGGTTTTTTTTTTCAATTATGTACAATAGGAATTATAAATACTTTTCATTAGGATAAGCATAGTAGAATTCATTTGTAATTTCAATAAAACTGGCTCTTTTAAAAACTATTGAGAACATATTTCCAAATAGCGGCAGTGGTTTCAAAAATTTCATTCCACGCTTCACAAAATAATCATGTTCTAGAGTAAGGTAATAATAAAGCAAAGACAGTGTCACAACTAGCCATGCAATCTTTGATGCCAGAAGGTACCCAATAATTTCAAAAAACACCATTGTATCACCTATTATTTCACTTTATTTTTGAAAAACGTTTTTACCCAATGAAAACTGAATGTAAACTAATTTGTTTGTTGACAATAACATTTATTTCGATTAAATTAGATAAGAGTATCTATATTCGGTATCAGTTAATTCTTAACTGAGTGAAGTTGTTTTGTTAACAATTTTTTTTTCTACATAATTTTTAAATTATTCACTATGAATACAATAATAAATGCGATGACTTTGAAATGTTTGCTATCAGAAAAAAAAAATTTGCTATATCTGTCTGTATTATTGTGTTAGTGTTTTAATTAATTTAAATTAAATGATTTTAACCGCAATATTAACCGCTTAATGAATTTATAAATGTATGTATTTGTTTAATAAAATTTTATTACAATCATAAACCAATTAAATAAAAATAATTTATGAACTAGAAGTTCGGTTTAATACCCATAAGCTCAAACGGTACCGCAATATGTAAGCTTTTATGCAGAATAGCGAAATTTAAAATTAAAATTAGAAATAATTTGCTCTATTAAGATAAAAATTTCCTTCTTTCTATTTATGTTAATGCCATAAGTATCTTTCACAAAGATACTGAAGTCAATTAGATAATATTTGAGGATTGAAAATATATCGAGTATATTTGAACAATAATATGTAAGTAGATATATAAGATTCTTTGGTAAAAAGTCTGCAAATAGGTCTGGAGCAGTTATATCTGTTATAACTACATATGCCTGAAAATCGTGATTTGGACAATCGTACCACAAAAAAGAACTTCGATTGTATTCTCTTCTAAATGAAATTTTCAATACATTCAATACATTCGTAAAGTCACAATGAAATGTTTTATCGTAAATTCTAATTTAAAATCGATACCAGTATATACATTAAAATAAGTTTATTTTTTAAATAAGTTATAACATAACAAAAATATTTAAACAATTGCCTCTATTTTAAATTTCATAGATAAAATAGTATTTATAAATAATTATTTATAAAAATTGATAATAAAAAATTATTTGTAAATTAACCCAGTACACCAAAACTGTTAACATATTATATCAAAATATAATCCGCAGTGTTTGCAATTTTTAATTTAAAGTGGCCTCAAATGTAGCCAAAACCCTTTTTCTACTTTCAAATTAAATGATTCACTTTTAAGCTTAATTGGGTCTTGCGTTTTTGTCGATTTCTCTATACGAAATGCTGATAGCATATGAAATATAATCGCTTTACTCTCCATCAATGCAAATCTGGATCCAATACAATTTCGAGGTCCCATTCCAAATGGCAAATACGTAGATGGATTAATTGAATCTTTATTCTCATCCGAGAATCGTTCTGGATCGAATTTTCTGGATTTAGGTAATATTTCGGATCACGGTGGATGCTAAATGTTGGTACACCAACTATATCACCAGGCTGCAACTTTAAATTATAAAATATGTGAATAAAGAATATAATTTGTTAATGAATTATTCAAATTACTTTAACTTTCGTTCCGTTTCCGTCATCCAAAACAAATTCTTTATTGTATTGACGGTCTAATGCAATGTTAGGTGGCCATTTTCACAGTGTTTCACTGACAACCATATCCAAATATGTCATTTTCTGTAAAATTTCGTATGATAGCGGCTTTCCATTGAGTTGTTCCTTGACTTTTTTCACTTCTTCATATAATCGATCCTGTATATCTGGATTCACTGCTAATTCGTGCGCCATGAAGCACATGAGAACAGATACAGTATCAAATCCAGCAAAAAAGAACAGCATGCATTGTGCGGTCAAATCATCATCTTCCCATTCTAAAAATAATAATGATGTTTCATATTAGCAAGAAATTCACTAGGCATTCTAAAAACACTGACTTTTTATATTTCCAGATGTTGCTTTACCAATATCTGATTCCTCGACTGCTGCAAATCCGACATTTTCATCTTGCTTATCATTATCATTATGAGTTAGTTTTCCTTGTTTGGCCTGCATTAAAAGATTTATCATATCTGGTCGCATAATGTGAGTTTTCTCTCTATGTGCTATTGTTCCATGTACCAAAGTTCGAAAAAAATCGAGTGTCTTTTCGTCGAAAAAAGTAATTTTGAAAAACTTCATTAGTTTCGGGACAAGATTTATACCAAGAAATTTCAATCCCTGTACTCCACTGAAATTAGTGATAGTTTTTCCCATTTTATAAAATTCGTTGTTCTCATCCTTAAACGAATTGATTTCAATGCCAAATGAGCAAGTGGCAATGACATCATTAGCGTATCTATAAATTTAATAAATGTTATTACATAATCATTAAAAATAGTTCCTAATACATGCCGTGTAAATAGATTCTCCATTTCAATTTCTAAAGGTTTATTATTTGATTTATCAACCAAATATTCAATTGTGTTATTTGAGCAATCAGCAACTAATGAAAACATATTACGCATTTTACTTCCTGTAAATGCTGGACTTAATGTCGACCGCATATCTTTCCAACACTGATCTTTCATTATAAACAAACTTCGGCCAAACATTGGCTCAACATTTCTATCTATTGTATTAAAATGATTCACAAAATGATCAAAATCTTTAATAGTAATTCGTTTTATCAATTTTGGATCACGGATGAAATAAACTGGAGTCTGCATTTGAAAAATTCCAATAAATCTATATAAAAGGAAAAAAATTAATTTTGTACTTCATTATTACTGATATATTTACTTTTCACTTGGATAGGCTGAGTAGAATCCATTTAAAATATCAACAAAAAGTCGTAGTTGCAAAATTACTGAAAACATATTTCCAAATAGTGGCAATGGCTTAATAAATTTAACTCCACGTTTTTTAAAATAATCCAATTTTATTGTCAAGTAGTAATAAAGCAAAGCCAGAATTGTCATTATTAACCATGATCTCTTAGATACCAATAGATATCCTATAATTTCGAAGAAATCCATTATTTCTTTTGTTTATTAAGCTGTATTCACTTAAATCGTTGTTTATCCAATAGCATTATAAAAAAAACTAATTTATTCGACACATCGAGCTTGTGTAATTATATATTTTTCCTCAACTTAATAAAAAAGTGATGTGTATGTATTTGTGTGGAACATGCTTTATACTATATCAAAATTGACAATTAATTCTCAACCACTTATATAGTTTAGACTTTAGAGCACAGTTATTTAATAATACGGACCTGCCTGTGTCGCTATATTTTATATTTTTATAATAAAAAATAAACACATATACATTCAATTAACGTTAAATTATTAAGAACGCTGTATAAATCTATTTCTGTTTCCACTACTTTTCATTATATGTTGAATTCTAAATTGATTCGATCGAACATAATTGTATTAAAACTTACGGCTATACCGACATAGACTCACAGAACGATCTAGAAGAAGTAGAGAGTGGAATTAGGTATCAAGTATAATAATAAATTTTTGAAAATAATGTATGTTTCACGCTTAAAGGTATATTTCATGTTCGCACAATATTATCTGAATTATTATTTTAATATGGATTTCCCTAAAGGCTTACAAAAAATATAGTTTTTCCGATTGCCGGAAAAGTAATGGAAGTTTTTATTGAAGCATACGGATTTTCATAACTGTTTTTTACAATTAATTACTTCTTCTAGATCTTCTTGAAAGTATAAGTAGGTATTTCCAAGAAACTAAAGATAATTTCTCTATTTCATTTATGTTTTATTTTTATATATTTAAAAAACAATTAAATAATAATTTTCTTTAAAAATAATAACTGAAAGAAAATTTACTTATTTCGAAGCAAGCGGTCGTAAATTTAGCCAAAATCCCTTTTCTGCTTGCAAATTAAAAGAGTCATTTTTAAGTTGAATTGGGTCTTGGGTTTTTGGTGACTTCTCAATGCGAAATGATGATAAAATATAAAATATAATCGCTTTACTCTCCATCAATGCAAATCGGGATCCAATACAATTTCGAGGTCCCATTCCAAATGGCAAATACGTAGATGGATTAATTGAATCTTTATTTTCATCCGAGAATCGTTCTGGATCGAATTTTTCTGGATTTGGGTAATATTTCGGATCACGGTGGATATTAATTATTGGCATATTAATTGCATCGCCAGGTTGCAACTACGAAATATTTTGAGATAAATAGAGATTTTTTAATTAAATGATTATTATTTTAAATTACTTTAACTTTCGTTCCATTTCCGTCATCTAAGACACACTCTTTATTGCAATGTCGATCAGTTGCTATACCTGGCGGCCACATTCGCAATGTTTCACTGACCACCATATCCAAATATTTCATTTTCTGTAAAACTTCATATGATAGCGACTTTCCATTGAGTTGATCTTTGACCTCTTTCACTTCTTCATATAGCCGATCTTGTAAATCTGGATTCACTGCTAATTCGTGCGCCATAAAGCACATGAGAACTGATACAGTATCAAAACCAGCTAAGAAGAATATTACGCATTGTGCTGTCAAATCATCATCATCCCATTCTAAAAATAAAATAAAATTTTCATTATAGCACTATATTAGCTAAATTTTCACTGATACTCACTTTTTATTTGATTAGATGTTGCTTTACCAATATCTGATTCTTCGACGGTGGCAAAACCGACATTTTCATCTTGCTTATCATTATCATTATGAGTTAGTTTTCCTTGTTTGGCCTGCATCAAAAGATTTATCATATCTGGTCGAATAATGTGAGCTTTTTCTCTGTATGCCATTGTTCCATGCACCAAAGTTCTAAAAAAGTTTACTGTTTTCTCGTCGAAAAATGAAATTTTAAAAAATTTCATTAGCCTCGGAAACGAATTAAAACCAAAAAACTTTAATCCTTGAATACCATCAAAGTTTGTGATAGTTTTCCCCATTTCATAAAATTCATTATCCCGATTTTTCAACGAATTGACTTCGATGCCAAATGAACAAGTAGCGATGACATCATTAGTGAATCTATAAAATGAAATAAATGTTAAATACTTAATCATCAAAAATATATATTGTATAAATACCTTGTAGACAAATCTTTCATTTCAATTTCCAAGGGTTGTCCTTTTGCTTCGTTAAGCAAATATTTTATGGTGTCATTGGAACAATCAGCAACCAAAGAAAACATATTTCTCATTTTACTTCCAGTAAAAGCTGGGCTTAAAGTTGAACGCATATCTTTCCAACGTTGATCCTTCATAGAAACTAAGCTACGACCAAACATTGGTTCATCCATTTTCCCCCGATGATTCACGAAATGATCAAAATCTTTAATAGTAATTTGCTTTATAAGTTCTGGATCACGAACAAAAAATACGGGTGTCATGAATTCGAAAAAACCAATGAACCTATCAATAATAAATGCTTTTAGAGGTTTTTTTTTTCAATTATGTACAATAGGAATTATAAATACTTTTCATTAGGATAAGCATAGTAGAATTCATTTGTAATTTCAATAAAACTGGCTCTTTTAAAAACTATTGAGAACATATTTCCAAATAGCGGCAGTGGTTTCAAAAATTTCATTCCACGCTTCACAAAATAATCATGTTCTAGAGTAAGGTAATAATAAAGCAAAGACAGTGTCACAACTAGCCATGCAATCTTTGATGCCAGAAGGTACCCAATAATTTCAAAAAACACCATTGTATCACCTATTATTTCACTTTATTTTTGAAAAACGTTTTTACCCAATGAAAACTGAATGTAAACTAATTTGTTTGTTGACAATAACATTTATTTCGATTAAATTAGATAAGAGTATCTATATTCGGTATCAGTTAATTCTTAACTGAGTGAAGTTGTTTTGTTAACAATTTTTTTTTCTACATAATTTTTAAATTATTCACTATGAATACAATAATAAATGCGATGACTTTGAAATGTTTGCTATCAGAAAAAAAAAATTTGCTATATCTGTCTGTATTATTGTGTTAGTGTTTTAATTAATTTAAATTAAATGATTTTAACCGCAATATTAACCGCTTAATGAATTTATAAATGTATGTATTTGTTTAATAAAATTTTATTACAATCATAAACCAATTAAATAAAAATAATTCATGAACTAGAAGTTCGGTTTAATACCCATAAGCTCAAACGGTACCGCAATATGTAAGCTTTTATGCAGAATAGCGAAATTTAAAATTAAAATTAGAAATAATTTGCTCTATTAAGATAAAAATTTCCTTCTTTCTATTTATGTTAATGCCATAAGTATCTTTCACAAAGATACTGAAGTCAATTAGATAATATTTGAGGATTGAAAATATATCGAGTATATTTGAACAATAATATGTAAGTAGATATATAAGATTCTTTGGTAAAAAGTCTACAAATAGGTCTGGAGCAGTTATATCTGTTATAACTACATATGCCTGAAAATCGTGATTTGGACAATCGTACCACAAAAAAGAACTTCGATTGTATTCTCTTCTAAATGAAATTTTCAATACATTCAATACATTCGTAAAGTCACAATGAAATGTTTTATCGTAAATTCTAATTTAAAATCGATACCAGTATATACATTAAAATAAGTTTATTTTTTAAATAAGTTATAACATAACAAAAATATTTAAACAATTGCCTCTATTTTAAATTTCATAGATAAAATAGTATTTATAAATAATTATTTATAAAAATTGATAATAAAAAATTATTTGTAAATTAACCCAGTACACCAAAACTGTTAACATATTATATCAAAATATAATCCGCAGTGTTTGCAATTTTTAATTTAAAGTGGCCTCAAATGTAGCCAAAACCCTTTTTCTACTTTCAAATTAAATGATTCACTTTTAAGCTTAATTGGGTCTTGCGTTTTTGTCGATTTCTCTATACGAAATGCTGATAGCATATGAAATATAATCGCTTTACTCTCCATCAATGCAAATCTGGATCCAATACAATTTCGAGGTCCCATTCCAAATGGCAAATACGTAGATGGATTAATTGAATCTTTATTCTCATCCGAGAATCGTTCTGGATCGAATTTTTCTGGATTTAGGTAATATTTCGGATCACGGTGGATGCTAAATGTTGGTACACCAACTATATCACCAGGCTGCAACTTTAAATTATAAAATATGTGAATAAAGAATATAATTTGTTAATGAATTATTCAAATTACTTTAACTTTCGTTCCGTTTCCGTCATCCAAAACAAATTCTTTATTGTATTGACGGTCTAATGCAATGTTAGGTGGCCATTTTCACAGTGTTTCACTGACAACCATATCCAAATATGTCATTTTCTGTAAAATTTCGTATGATAGCGGCTTTCCATTGAGTTGTTCCTTGACTTTTTTCACTTCTTCATATAATCGATCCTGTATATCTGGATTCACTGCTAATTCGTGCGCCATGAAGCACATGAGAACAGATACAGTATCAAATCCAGCAAAAAAGAACAGCATGCATTGTGCGGTCAAATCATCATCTTCCCATTCTAAAAATAATAATGATGTTTCATATTAGCAAGAAATTCACTAGGCATTCTAAAAACACTGACTTTTTATATTTCCAGATGTTGCTTTACCAATATCTGATTCCTCGACTGCTGCAAATCCGACATTTTCATCTTGCTTATCATTATCATTATGAGTTAGTTTTCCTTGTTTGGCCTGCATTAAAAGATTTATCATATCTGGTCGCATAATGTGAGTTTTCTCTCTATGTGCTATTGTTCCATGTACCAAAGTTCGAAAAAAATCGAGTGTCTTTTCGTCGAAAAAAGTAATTTTGAAAAACTTCATTAGTTTCGGGACAAGATTTATACCAAGAAATTTCAATCCCTGTACTCCACTGAAATTAGTGATAGTTTTTCCCATTTTATAAAATTCGTTGTTCTCATCCTTAAACGAATTGATTTCAATGCCAAATGAACAAGTGGCAATGACATCATTAGCGTATCTATAAATTTAATAAATGTTATTACATAATCATTAAAAATAGTTCCTAATACATGCCGTGTAAATAGATTCTCCATTTCAATTTCTAAAGGTTTATTATTTGATTTATCAACCAAATATTCAATTGTGTTATTTGAGCAATCAGCAACTAATGAAAACATATTACGCATTTTACTTCCTGTAAATGCTGGACTTAATGTCGACCGCATATCTTTCCAACACTGATCTTTCATTATAAACAAACTTCGGCCAAACATTGGCTCAACATTTCTATCTATTGTATTAAAATGATTCACAAAATGATCAAAATGATCTTTTGTTTATTAAGCTGTATTCACTTAAATCGTTGTTTATCCAATAGCATTATAAAAAAAACTAATTTATTCGACACATCGAGGTTGTGTAATTATATATTTTTCCTCAACTTAATAAAAAAGTGATGTGTATGTATTTGTGTGGAACATGCTTTATACTATATCAAAATTGATAATTAATTCTCAACCACTTATATAGTTTAGACTTTAGAGCACAGTTATTTAATAATACGGACCTGCCTGTGTCGCTATATTTTATATTTTTATAATAAAAAATAAACACATATACATTCAATTAACGTTAAATTATTAAGAACGCTGTATAAATCTATTTCTGTTTCCACTACTTTTCATTATATGTTGAATTCTAAATTGATTCGATCGAACATAATTGTATTAAAACTTACGGCTATACCGACATAGACTCACAGAACGATCTAGAAGAAGTAGAGAGTGGAATTAGGTATCAAGTATAATAATAAATTTTTGAAAATAATGTATGTTTCACGCTTAAAGGTATATTTCATGTTCGCACAATATTATTTTAATATGGATTTCCCTAAAGGCTTACAAAAAATATAGTTTTTCTGATTGCCGGAAAAGTAATGGAAGTTTTTATTGAGGCATACGGATTTTCATAACAGTTTTTTACAATTAATTACTTCTTCTAGATCTTCTTTAAAGCATAAGTATGTATTTCCAAGAAACTAAAGATAATTTCTCTATTTCATTTATGTTTTATTTTTATCTATTTAAAAAACAATTAAATAATAATTTTCTTTAAAAATAATAACTGAAATAAAATTTTCTTATTTCGAAGCAAGTGGTCGTAAATTTAGCCAAAATCCCTTTTCTGCTTGCAAATTAAAAGAGTCATTTTTAAGTTGAATTGGGTCTTGGGTTTTTGGTGACTTCTCAATGCGAAATGATGATAAAATATAAAATATAATCGCTTTACTCTCCATCAATGCAAATCGGGATCCAATACAATTTCGAGGTCCCATTCCAAATGGCAAATACGTAGATGGATTAATTGAATCTTTATTTTCATCCGAGAATCGTTCTGGATCGAATTTTTCTGGATTTGGGTAATATTTCGGATCACGGTGGATATTAATTATTGGCATATTAATTGCATCGCCAGGTTGCAACTACGAAATATTTTGAGATAAATAGAGATTTTTTAATTAAATGATTATTATTTTAAATTACTTTAACTTTCGTTCCATTTCCGTCATCTAAGACACACTCTTTATTGCAATGTCGATCAGTTGCTATACCTGGCGGCCACATTCGCAATGTTTCACTGACCACCATATCCAAATATTTCATTTTCTGTAAAACTTCATATGATAGCGACTTTCCATTGAGTTGATCTTTGACCTCTTTCACTTCTTCATATAGCCGATCTTGTAAATCTGGATTCACTGCTAATTCGTGCGCCATAAAGCACATGAGAACTGATACAGTATCAAAACCAGCTAAGAAGAATATTACGCATTGTGCTGTCAAATCATCATCATCCCATTCTAAAAATAAAATAAAATTTTCATTATAGCACTATATTAGCTAAATTTTCACTGATACTCACTTTTTATTTGATTAGATGTTGCTTTACCAATATCTGATTCTTCGACGGTGGCAAAACCGACATTTTCATCTTGCTTATCATTATCATTATGAGTTAGTTTTCCTTGTTTGGCCTGCATCAAAAGATTTATCATATCTGGCCGAATCTCACATTATTCTTTTTCTCTATATGCCATTGTTCCATGCACTAAAGTTCTAAAAAATTTTACTGTCTTCTCGTTGAAAATCGAAATTTTAAAAAATTTCATTAGTTTCGGGAAGGAATTAAAAGCGAAAAGTTTTAGTCCTTGAATACCATCAAAGTTTGTGATAGTTTTTCCCATTTCATAAAATTCATTATCCCGATTTTTCAACGAATTGACTTCGATGCCAAATGAACAAGTAGCGATGACATCATTAGTGAATCTATAAAATGAAATAAATGTTAAATACCTAATCATTAAAAATAAACATTGTATAAATACCTTGTAGACAAATCTTTCATTTCAATTTCCAAGGGTTGTCCTTTTGCTTCGTTAAGCAAATATTTTATGGTGTCATTGGAACAATCAGCAACCAAAGAAAACATATTTCTCATTTTGCTTCCAGTAAAAGCTGGGCTTAAAGTTGAACGCATATCTTTCCAACGTTGATCTTGCATAGCAAATAAACTTCGGCCAAACATTGGTTCTATAGTCTCATCCATTTTTCCCCGATGATTCACGAAATGATCAAAATCTTTAATAGTAATTTGCTTTATAAGTTCTGGATCACGAACAAAAAATACGGGCGTCATGAATTCGAAAAAACCAATGAACCTATCAATAATAAATGCTTTTAGAGTTTTTTTTTCAATTATGTACAATAGGAATTATAAATACTTTTCATTAGGATAAGCATAGTAGAATTCATTTGTAATTTCAATAAAACTGGCTCTTTTAAAAACTATTGAGAACATATTTCCAAATAGCGGCAGTGGTTTCAAAAATTTCATTCCACGCTTCACAAAATAATCATGTTCTAGAGTAAGGTAATAATAAAGCAAAGACAGTGTCACAACTAGCCATGCAATCTTTGATGCCAGAAGGTACCCAATAATTTCAAAAAACACCATTGTATCACCTATTATTTCACTTTATTTTTGAAAAACGTTTTTACCCAATGAAAACTGAATGTAAACTAATTTGTTTGTTGACAATAACATTTATTTCGATTAAATTAGATAAGAGTATCTATATTCGGTATCAGTTAATTCTTAACTGAGTGAAGTTGTTTTGTTAACAATTTTTTTTTCTACATAATTTTTAAATTATTCACTATGAATACAATAATAAATGCGATGACTTTGAAATGTTTGCTATCAGAAAAAAAAAATTTGCTATATCTGTCTGTATTATTGTGTTAGTGTTTTAATTAATTTAAATTAAATGATTTTAACCGCAATATTAACCGCTTAATGAATTTATAAATGTATGTATTTGTTTAATAAAATTTTATTACAATCATAAACCAATTAAATAAAAATAATTTATGAACTAGAAGTTCGGTTTAATACCCATAAGCTCAAACGGTACCGCAATATGTAAGCTTTTATGCAGAATAGCGAAATTTAAAATTAAAATTAGAAATAATTTGCTCTATTAAGATAAAAATTTCCTTCTTTCTATTTATGTTAATGCCATAAGTATCTTTCACAAAGATACTGAAGTCAATTAGATAATATTTGAGGATTGAAAATATATCGAGTATATTTGAACAATAATATGTAAGTAGATATATAAGATTCTTTGGTAAAAAGTCTACAAATAGGTCTGGAGCAGTTATATCTGTTATAACTACATATGCCTGAAAATCGTGATTTGGACAATCGTACCACAAAAAAGAACTTCGATTGTATTCTCTTCTAAATGAAATTTTCAATACATTCAATACATTCGTAAAGTCACAATGAAATGTTTTATCGTAAATTCTAATTTAAAATCGATACCAGTATATACATTAAAATAAGTTTATTTTTTAAATAAGTTATAACATAACAAAAATATTTAAACAATTGCCTCTATTTTAAATTTCATAGATAAAATAGTATTTATAAATAATTATTTATAAAAATTGATAATAAAAAATTATTTGTAAATTAACCCAGTACACCAAAACTGTTAACATATTATATCAAAATATAATCCGCAGTGTTTGCAATTTTTAATTTAAAGTGGCCTCAAATGTAGCCAAAACCCTTTTTCTGCTTTCAAATTAAATGATTCACTCTTAAGCTTAATTGGGTCTTGCGTTTTTGGCGATTTCTCTATACGAAATGCTGATAGCATATGAAATATAATCGCTTTACTCTCCATCAATGCAAATCTGGATCCAATACAATTTCGAGGTCCCAGGCCAAATGGAAAATATGTAAATGGTTCAATTGTATGTTTATTCTCGTCTGAAAACCGTTCTGGATCGAAGTTATCTGGATTTGGATAATATTTCGGATCACGATGAATGCTAAATGTTGGTATAGCAATTATATCAACCGACTGTAACTGTTATATAATATTAGATAATAAATCCATAAAATAAATTTATTTCAACTTAAATACTTTAACTTTCGTTCCATTTCCGTCATCCAAAAGAAATTCTTTATTACATTGCCGATCCGATCCGACAGCTGGAGGCCATTTTCGCAATGATTCACTGACCACCATATCCAAATATTTCATTTTTTGTAAAACTTCATATGACAGAGGTTTTCCATTGAGTTGCTCTTTGACTTCTTTCACTTCTTCATATAACCGATCCTGCACATCTGGGTTCACTGCTAATTCGTGCGCCATAAAACACATGAGCACTGATACAGTATCAAAACCAGCTAAGAAAAATAGTAGACATTGCGCAGTCAAGTCGTCATCTTCCCATTCTAGAAAATAACACAGAAATTTAAAAATTGCAAAATATACATTAGGTATTCTAAAAACACTAACTTTTTATTTTTCCTGACGTTGCTTTACCAATATCTGATTCCTCGACTGTTGCAAATCCGACATTTTCATCTTGTTTATCATTATCATTATGAGTTAGTTTTCCTTGTTTGGCCTGCATCAAAAGATTTATCATATCTGGTCGAATAATATGTTCTTTTTCTCTATATGCCATTGTTCCATGTACCAATGTTCTAAAAAAGTTTACTGTCTTCTCGTTGAAAAGCGAAATTTTGAAAAATTTCATCAACTTTGGGAAAGCATTAAAACCGAAAAATTTCAATCCTTGAACACCATCGAAATTCGAGATAATTTTTCCCATTTCATAAAATTCATTTTTCTGATCTTTCAACGAATTTAATTCGATGCCAAATGAACAAGTAGCGATGACATCATTAGTGAATCTATAAATTAAATAAACATTTTCACTTGATCCGTAAAGTTATTTTTATTACATACCGTGTAAACAGATCTTTCATTTCAATCTCTAAGGGTTTTTCTTTTGCCTCTTTAAGGAGATATTCAATTGTGTTATTTGAGCAATCAGCAACCAATGTAAACATAGTTCTCATTTTACTGCCAGTAAATGCAGGGCTTAAAGTTGATCGCATATCTTTCCAACGCTGATCTCTCATTAAAAACAAACTTCTGCCAAACATTGGCTCAATATCCTCATTAATTTGATTATTGTGGTTCATAAAATGATCGAAATCTTTAACAGTAATTTGCTTGATAATTTCTGGATCACGAATGAGAAAAGCTGGAGAGAGCATTTGGAAAAATCCAATAAATCTAAATTTAAAAGAAACATCAACAGAAGTTATAAACTTGTTTTTATATCATAACATATTCGTTTGTACTTTTCATTTGGATAAGCTTCGTAAATGTCATTAAAAGTTTCAGCGAAATTTTTTTGCTTTAACACTGTGGGCAACATATTTCCAAATAGAGGCAATGGCTTAA
Source organism: Ptychoptera albimana (assembly GCA_961205885.1). Classification (NCBI taxonomy): domain Eukaryota; kingdom Metazoa; phylum Arthropoda; class Insecta; order Diptera; family Ptychopteridae; genus Ptychoptera; species Ptychoptera albimana. The sequence goes on from OY540804.1 coordinate 20,383,558, forward strand.
TAAATTTGACTCCACGGTTTTTAAAGTAATCATGATTTAATGTTAAGTAATAATAAAGCAAACCCAGAACTGTCACTATTAGCCATGCTATTTTGGACACCAATAGATATCCAATAATTCCGAAGAAATCCATCCCGTTCACTTGTTTAACTTTTATTCTCAAAAAAAAAAAAAAAAACGTTGTTTTTCCACTAGCACTGAATAAAAACTAATTTTTCTGGTATACTTAATTATTTAATTACTTAAAAAAACAATAGATAATAAGCATATCTTATTTGGTATCAGTTAGAGTTGGTAATTCTATAATTGCTTTGTTTTTATTATTAATTAAAAATATTTTCTTAAGTATTTTATGATATAAAAATAATGAATTCTACTCGTGTATCGAGTATTGAAAACAATTCAAGAGCAACTTATAAATAGTTGTTTAAGTTAGGCATTGCTTGATTGTATAATTCCAACAAATAATTGGTAATAGAGATATTTATGTATGTGTTATTTCATGGCAGTGTAGCACTTAATTATAAGCGTAATATGCTGTAACGAAAGTGATTATCTATCATTAGATGACTGAAATGTAGAATGTGGCACTGTCTTTGATAAATTTCAATAAAAAAATTATATTTATTAAAGAAAAACAAACATATACACCACATTCACGTATTTCAAGGATAACAACAATTTTTTTAATAATAGAGTGAAAATATTATTTGCATTAGTTTGCCGTTACTCCGTTCAATTATATAGAAAAAATACAAGAGAATTAAGCTTCCCTCAAAAAAAAAAAATTACATTAATTATTAATTATATTTAATTACAATAAAAGATAATGGGTTATTAAAAAAATAAATAAATTTTATAAAAAAAATATTAGGTAAATAGTAGTACATTCAAATGTTTTTATATTAATTTACAAACAGTAATAAATCTATAACTCAGTACTATGTACAAAATATAATTTATATAATTTATATAATTATTTCATAGCAAGAGGTCGTAAATTCAGCCAAAATCCCTTTTCTACTCTTAAGTTAAATGAGTCCTTCTTAAGCTTAATTGGGTCTTGAGTTTTTGGTGATTTCTCTATACGAAATGCTGATAGCATATGAAACATAATCGCTTTACTCTCCATCAATGCAAATCTGGATCCAATACAATTTCTAGGTCCCAGTCCGAATGGTAAATATGCAGATGGATTAATTGTATCTTTATTGTCATCGGAGAACCGTTCTGGATCAAATTTCTCTGGATTTGGATAATATTTCGGATCACGATGGATGTTAAATATTGGTAAGTTTATTGCATCGCCAGGTTGAATCTACGATTTTTTCTAGATAAATAAAGAATGCTTTGAACTATATATTTAATTACTTTAACTTTGGTCCCATTTCCGTTATCCAGAAGAAATTCTTTATTACAAAGACGGTCCGTTACAACGCCTGGGGACCACTTTCGTAACGACTCACTGACAACCATATCTAAATAACCCATTTTCTGTAAAACTTCATATGTCAGAGGTTTTCCATTGAGTTGTTCCTTGACTTTTTTCACTTCTTCATATAATCGATCCTGTATATCTGGATTCACTGCTAATTCGTGCACCATAAAGCACATAAGAACTGATACCGTATCAAAGCCAGCTAAGAAGAACAAAAGGCATTGTGCAGTCAAATCATCATCTTCCCATTCTAAAAATAAAATAAAAGTTTCATTATAGCACTATATTTGCTAAATTTTTATTGATACTTACTTTTTAATTTTTTAGATGTTGCTTTACCAATTTCTGATTCTTCGACGGTTGCAAATCCGACATTTTCATCTTCCTTTTCATTATCATTATGAGTTAGTTTTCCTTGTTTGGCCTGCATCAAAAGATTTATCATATCTGGTCGAACAATGTGAGCTTTCTCTCTATAAGCTATGGTTCCTCGTACCAAAGTTTTAAAGAAATCCATTGTATTTTTGTTGAATAAAGTTATTTTGAAAAATTTCATCAACTTTGGAAAAGAATTAAAAGCGAAAAATTTCAATCCTTGGATCCCCTCGAAATTTGTTAACACTTTTCCCATTTTATAAAATTCATTATCTCGACTTTCTAATGAATTAACTTCGATACCAAAAGAGCAAGTAGCGATGACATCATTAGTAAATCTATAAAAATTAAAATATATTATAATTCAATCAGAAATAGTATTTATTACTTCATGCCGTGTAAACAGATCTTTCATTTCAATTTCTAAGGGTTTTCCTTTTGCTTCTTTAAGGAGATATTCAATTGTGTCATTTGAACATTCACCAACTAATGAAAACATAGTTCTCATTTTACTTCCAGTAAATGCTGGACTCAATGTCGATCGCATATCTTTCCATCGTTGATCATGCATTGAAAATAAACTTCGGCCAAATAATGGTTCAATAGTCTCATCTATTCTTGCACGGTGGTTAACAAAGTGATCGAAATCTTTAACAGATATTTGTTTGATTAGTTCTGGATCACGAATGAAGAAAACTGGTTGCAAGAATTCAAAAAATCCAACGAACCTAGTTTAAATAAATACAATTCCTTTTTTTATTTATTTATAAAAATTTTTTAAATGGAATAATAAATACTTCTCATTAGGATAGGCTGAATAGACATCATTTAATATTTCAGAAAAACATTTTTGTTTTAACACTGTTGGCAACATATTACCAAATAATGGAATTGGTTTCACAAATTTGATTCCACGAACCGTAAAATAATCATGTTTTAATGTAATATAATAATAAAACATAAATAATACTGTTATTATTAGCCATGCAACCTTAGATACCAATAAATATCCAATAATTTCGAAGAAATCCATTTTTGCACTTTTTCTGTTTGTTTTACTCACTTAAAACGTTGCCAATGAACGAGCACTGAATGAAAACTGTTTTACTTTCGATTATTGAGTTGAATTAGATATGCGCGTTTTGATTTGATATCAGTTGAGCTGGTAATTATATAATCTCTTTCTTTTCTTTCGTATTACATATAGAATGACATGACTTTGCCAAAAATATTTTTAGTGAAAAATAATCTTATCTGCTTGTGTTAATAATTTAATTTTTTTAATTGAACGAATTGTCAATTGAATAATTTTATATTATTGGATGTTTCTTATAGCCTTAGAAATGTTTAATGATTTTACAAATTTCATTCTTCTTGTAGAAAATTCACAAAAAAATTCTACCGAAACTAATTTTAATTTGCTGCTTATTTGAATTCACGGGTTTTTGGAAACAACCAGAAGTTGATTTAAATAAAACTTAGTGACTAGATATTTGTATTAGATATACAATTGTTGTCGTTTACAAAACTCATTTTTAACATCAATGGCATAATTGTTTTTCGTTAGGAAAAACTAGTACCCCTTTTATCACATTTTATTTAAATTCCTAAGTCGCAAGCGTTTGAAATAATACAAATAAAATAAGTAAAAATAAATTTATTCTTTGAATAACTCTTTTTGTAGAAATTCCCAAGCCAAACATCAATTATTTTAGATTATAAATTTAAAAAATAATATTGTGATACAAAATTTCTACAGCTTTCTCAGGGTAAATAAGGTTAGTGAATGAGATATTGAGAAACTGGGATTTTTATCTCAAAGAGGTCGTAAATGTATCCAAAATCCTTTTTCTGCTTTCATATTAAACGAGTCTTTCTTAAGTTTAAGTGGGTCTTGAGTTCTAGGTGATTTCTCAATTCGGAATGATGACAGCATATAAAATATAATGGCTTTACTCTCCATCAATGCAAATCGGGAGCCAATACAATTTCGAGGTCCCAGGCCAAAGGGGAAGTATGCAAATGGATTAATTGAATCTTTATTCTCATCCGAGAATCTCTCTGGATCGAATTTATCTGGATTTGGGTAATATTTCGGATCACGATGAATGCTAATCATGGGAAGTGCCACCATATCGCCTGGATGAATCTAAAATATAAATCAAATGAATAAACAATAGCATTTATTAAAAATATATATAATTCTTACTTTAACTTTCTTTCCATTTCCGTCATCTAATACAAACTCTTTATTACATTGCCGGTCCGATGCTATAGCTGGTGGCCATTTTCGTAATGATTCACAGACAACCATATCCAAATATTTCATTTTCTGTAAAACTTCATATGACAGAGGCCTTCCATCCAGTTCTTCCTTGACTTCTTTCACTTCTTCATACAACAGATCTTGTACATCTGGATTCACTGCCAATTCATGTGCCATGAAGCACATGAGAGCTGATACAGTATCAAATCCTGCTAAGAAGAATAGAACACATTGTGCAGTCAAATCATCATCTTCCCATTCTGAAAATAAAATAAAAGTTTCATTGTAGCACTATATTTGCTAAATTTTCATTGATACTCACTTTTTAATTTTCCAGATGTTGCTTTACCAATATCTGATTCTTCGACGGTAGCAAAACCAACATTTTCATCTTGTTTATCATTATCATTATGATTTAGTTTTCCTTGTTTAGCCTGCATCAAAAGATTTATCATATCTGGTCGAATAATGTGAGCTTCTTCTCTATATGTCATTGTCCCATGTACCAGATTTCTAAAGAAATTGACCGTTTTATCATCGAAAAGCGAAATTTTAAAAAATTTCATCAATTTTGGAAAAGCGTTAAAACCGAAAAACTTTAATCCTTGTACTCCATCGAAATTTGTTTAGACTTTTCCCATTTCATAAAATTCATTTTTTTGATCCTCAAACGAGTTGACTTCGATGCCAAATGAGCAAGTGGCAATAACGTCATTAGTGAACCTACATAATTAAAAAATGTTACTAGATTAAATAATCCGCATTAATAATGCATTTTTTCTACTTGCCGTGTAAAGATATCTTTCATATCAATTTCTATGGGTTCTCCTTTTGCTTCTTTAAGGAGATATTCTATTGTGTCATTTGAGCAATCAGCAACCAATGTAAACATAGTTCTCATTTTACTGCCAGTAAATGCAGGGCTTAAAGTTGATCGCATATCTTTCCAACGCTGATCTCTCATTAAAAACAAACTTCTGCCAAATACTGGCTCAATATCCTCATTAATTGAGTTATTGTGGTTCACAAAATGATCGAAACCTTTTACAGTAATTTGTTTGATAATTTCTGGATCACGAATGAAATAAACTGGAGTCAGCATTTGAAAAGTTCCAATGAATCTAGATTGAGTTAAAACTATTTACTTCGTACTTTATTATAACATAAATAGAATTTTACTTTTCATTTGGATATGCTTCATAGGAGTCATTTGTAATATCAGCAAAGTTTTTTTGCTTCAAGACAGCGGGCAACATATTACCAAATAGCGGAAATGGCTTAACATATTTGATTCCACGATTCTTAAAATAATCGTGATTTCGCGTCAAGTAATAATAAAGTAAACCCAGAACTGTGACTATTAGCCATAATATCTTTGATAATAAAAGATATCCAATAATATCGAAGAAACCCATTGTTTCTCGTTTTCTGAATTATTCACTAAAAGCGTTGTTATTTCTCGAGCGCTGAATGATAACTAATTTGTCGGAAATATTATTTATATTTTGTTTCGTATAGGCTTGTGCTGCTATATCTACAATTATTTTGTTTTTAAAGTTATCTAGTATTTTTAAAATGACGAATGTCGTTCGTGTACCGAATTTTGACAATAATTCAAGGGCAAATTAAAAAATTGTTATTGTCAGCTAGGCGTTGTTTAATTGTCTAAATCTCATAACAATATTGTAAATAGAGATATGTATGTATCATTTAATGTTCAGTGCTGCATTTTTATATATAATTATAATAAGCTGTAACTGAAAATGATAAAAATTCTTTTCTTTAGTATATTGTATGTAATATGCGGTACTGAAAATGATGTATTCATAAACAAATAGTATTATTATATTAAAAACAAAACATATACAATAACGAAATTCAAGGCAACCGGAATTTATTAATAAAATTGAAAAACATAATAATAAAATAATAATAATAATAAAACATAGTCCCCCGGCTTACTTGAGGTTTCTGTATATTAACAGATTACTTCAATTTGCGATGACGTATGTACTTTTTAAAAACATGGTCAAATTTTTCGATAAAAAAATTAATTATTTTCTTTACTTATTATGAGTTTCATTATTCTCCAGATTTGTTTCATATATATATAAAATTATTAACGTACAAGTTGTAATAAATTTTTGTTTTATACTTTTATTTACAATATTTTAAATATTAAATGCATACAATTCCAAATATATTCCTTTATGATTTACATAATTTACCTATTTTGTAGCACGTGCTCGTAAATTTAACCAAAATCCCTTTTCCGATTTCATATTAAACGAGTCATTTTTCAATTTAATTGGATCTTGAGTTTTTGAAGACTTTTCAATATGAAAAACGGTTAGCATATAAAACATAATCGCTTTACTCTCCATCAATGCAAATCGAGATCCAATACAATTTCGAGGTCCCAGGCCAAATGGAAAATATGTGAATTGATTAATTGAATCTTTATTCTCATCGGAGAATCGTTCAGGATCGAATTTCTTTGGATTTGGATAATATTTCGGATCACGATGGATGCTAAACATGGGCATCCAAACTCCATCGCCAGGTTGTAACTATTAAATAAAACAGTATAAAAAGAGAAATCAATTAGTTGTTAACTAAAATACTTTAACTTTCGTTCCATTTCCGTCATCCAAAACAAATTCTTTGTTGCAATATCGATCCGTTGCAACAGCTGGAGGCCACATTCGCAATGTTTCGCTAACAACCATATCCAAATATTTCATTTTTTGTAAAACTTCATATGTCAGAGGTTTTCCATTGAGTTGCTCTTTGACTTCTTTCACTTCTTCATATAACCGATCTTGCACATCTGGATTCACTGCTAATTCGTGAGCCATAAAGCACATGAGAACTGATACAGTATCAAATCCAGCTAAGAAGAATAATAGACATTGTGCAGTCAAATCATCATCTTCCCATTCTGAAAATAAAATAAAAGTTTCATAATAGCACTAATATTTGCTAAATTTTCACTGATACTCACTTTTTATTTTACCAGATGTTGTTTTTCCAATATCAGATTCTTCGACGGTAGCAAATCCGGCATTTTCATCTTGTTTATCGTTATCATTATGAGTTAGTTTTCCTTGTCTGGCCTGCATTAAAAGATTTATCATATCTGGACGAATAATGTGAGCTTTTTCCCTGTATGCCATTGTCCCATGTACCAGGTTTCTAAAGAACTTGACTGTTTTTGCGTCGAAAAATGAAATTCTTAAAAATTTCATCAATTTTGGGAAGGAATTGAATCCTAAAAATTTTAGTCCCTGTATTCCATCGAAATTGGTTACAACTTTTCCCATTTCAAAAAATTCATTATTCCTATCCTTTAATGAATTTACTTCAATGCCAAAGGAGCATGTAGCAATGACATCATTAGTGAATCTATAAAAATAAATAAATTTTATTATTTTTTTATTATTAATGTTCTAAATATTACATACCGTGTAGATAAATCTTTCATTTCAATTTCCAAAGATTTTCCATTTGCTTTTTGTAATAAATATTCTATTGTGTCATTTGAACAATCAGCAACTAATGAGAACATGCTTCTCATTTTACTGCCAGTAAATGCTGGACTCAATGTTGATCGCATATCTTTCCAACGCTGATCTCTCATTATAAACAAACTGCGACCAAACATTGGCTCAATATTCTCATCCATTTTCCCACGATGGTTTACAAAATGATCGAAATCCTTTACAGTAATCTGTTTAATAAGTTCTGGATCACGAACGAAGAAAACTGGTTGCATAAATTCAAAGAAGCCAATGAATCTAAATTATAAAAACAAAATTTTTAGTTTGAAATACCTTTGATTTATGTAATAAATACTTTTCATTAGGGAATGCTGAGTAGAAACTACTAAAAATTTCAGCAAAATTTTTTTGTTTTAAGACTGTAGGCAACATACTCCCAAATAGTGGCAGTGGCTTTATAAATTTAACACCACGTTTTTCAAAATAATCATGTATTGATGTGAAGTAATAGTATAGAGATATTACCACGGCTGCAATTAGCCATGCTAATTTTGATACCAATAGATATCCAATAATTTCGAAAAGATCCATAATTATTTCGCATACAAATTTTTCACTTTTTTAGACACACAAATCAGCTTATTAATCAGCGAACACAGAATGATAACTGATTTTTGTAAAATCTAATTGCAATGTCATTTAGTAAAATAAAATAGTCAGTTATATATTATGTCTTATCAGTATTCAAGAGTTGATTCCGTAATAACATTATCTTTTAATTAAACAAAAAAGAAGAAAATGTTATTTACTTCTTTAAAAATAATTTATTTTTTTAAAAGTGTGTTTGTCATTAAGTACTGTTTATAGAAATTTATTGAATGTTGCGAATTATTGTTTGTAAAAATATTAATAGATTATAAAAAAAAAAAATTTATTCCTCTTAAGCCTTTGTTTTTTCAGCAACTTACGTTAAGGCGTTAATTGAATTTACAAAAAGCAATATTGTTGACTCACTGGGTACAACAAAAATATTTCAATGTCAGAATAAAGATCAACGTTAATGCAATTTTATTTTTTTAATCGATTATTATAGTACCATAGTAGACGTATTTGATAAGCTTATCAACATATTTGTAAAATTATACAAAAAAAAAATGCCTACAATTGTACATATTTGATTTATTATTTTAAATATTATTAAAAGAAAAATAAATATTTGTTATTATTAAATATTTATTTAATTTATTGTTATCTGTGTACAAGTAAAAAATAACAAAAGTAAAATAAATGATTAAAATGTCTGTTGAATTTTAATTTTTTTTTATTATCAATATGCGGTGTATTTTATGTTAATTTGAATTGGTATGCTACTGCCGATTTATATCTAATCACCTGCAATCGATTTTTTATGACCAATCATCAAATCATTGTTGTTTTTGTAAGTTTTTTTTTTTAAATATTACATGAATTTCGCCTAAATGCCCACAGTTTATTACATGATTGACATGGTAGATAGGCAAAGACTTATTAGTGAACATAATTAGTTTCTGACTGTTAAGGAATTTTAAAATACAAAAGACATATCCGGTTAATATGGAAATCATGAAAATATTATTAGTTTTTAGAGCCAAAATACTAAGATAAGGTTTCAATTATTTAATCTGGTTCTCACTTTCTACATGGATTATTCAAACGTAAATTATATGGGTTTGAAGAATATTCCTTACACACAAGGAAATAATATACGACAAATAAATGACGAGGCTTTAGGTAGAAATAATTATAAACCATGTCATTGCGGTTAAAGAAGATGAGTTTAGAAACAGTAATTTAATTGACTTGGTTGCGCTTAGTTTGGTTTATGAGGTTCTCGAAACGTAATGAAAGAATGATAAATTGTTACTAAATGGTGTAAATGTTTTCAAAGAATATTTAAAAATGCAAAACCACATTTAAATTTAATTTTAATTGTAAATTCGTTTCATTAACTCATTTACATATTAATACAAACATAATTTTGTTGGGTTCAATATTGATTTTCAATTTCATATCTCCCGGCATATTTATTTAAAACAATGTGGGAAATATGGTGATAATGGATTTATTTATAAAACAAAAAATTCAAATGTAAGTGTCAAATGTAATTTTTATTGGGCCTAAAAACCAGCAGGCCTCCTTTAACGTAAGATTAAACGAAACAGATATAAAATAAGGAATTTCTGGCTTTAATAAGTGACTAAATATACATAAGATAATGAGTAACTAAAATTTTCTGAGATATACGCAAATTTTTTTTCCAAAGTTGTCGTAAAATGTGACACAATATGGCTGTTGATATTTATTTAGTATAAAAAATGAACTTATTGAGACATTTAAAGACAGTATTTATGGTTATTGAGCCTTTATTTATTTATTGTCTTTAACTATTTATTGTCAGTAACTATTTTTTTACTATTTGACTAATAGAAATCCTATTATGGGTCTTCATTGTTTAAAACTTTTATTCAACATTCCGTTTGCTTCAGTATTTTAATCAAATATTTCTATACTTTACTATCTGTTAATTCACTGTTGCATGTAAATTCTACTTCTAGCAAATGAAACGATTTGTGTTACATAAAGTAGGTCAGTCATTTCCTTGAAAAGTCAACTCATTTTATTAAAATGGTTAAATATAGATTATATCAAAAATTAAATATTGTAATAAAGTAAGATGGAATCCTGTAGATATTTTTGCGTTTGAGCTTGTTAAATATGTGGCATATGCTATTTACGAGTGTCATAATTGAAATTTTATAATATAATCTTCAAATTTAACATCTTTGGGCAAATAAACACAAAAAGTAATACTAATCAGTAACGCGTAGAATTGAATATTTCTGTTTATTTACTTTATTGGTTGTAACAGATTTTATTGACAATAATCAATGAGATTCGCAGAGTGTTTTGATATAGGGTGCGATATAGAACAAACAATAATAAACATCATTTGGTGTAATCAATTGTTTACAATCTTTTTATGCTTGTCTGGCTTATTATATTCTTTTATTTTTAATAACTCTAATATATTTTTTAATATACAAGCAATACTGCTGAAATTCTTTTTAAAAAACCATTTGTGAACCATGGTGAAACAAACAAAGTTTACAGGTTGATAATAAATTGTATTCGACAAAGGTACCAAATAAAACAAATAATAATTAATTAACAAAATAGTTAAAGCAATGAAAATTGCGGTAAACAAGTTTATTATTTTTCTATTTTATTAAAGAATAACTACTGATTTTGTGCCCATGAAATTTGTTCTATAGAAGATGCCACTTATTTTCAGAGTTTCAAGGGTTTACAGTGGTTTCATCAGCTCATTGATGTATAAATGCATCAAGTACGTATATTTACGCTAAAACAAGTTCATTTATTTAATATAATATTCATAAAAGTTAACAAATTAAAATATTATTTGTTGTTCCAATGAAGAAAGCATGATATGTGAAGCACTTGTATGCTCGTTGTCATCTCGTTGATTTATAAAAACCCCATTGAATTGAACATTGAACAAAAAAACTTCGTTATATTGACGATTTTATTTGATACAAGTCCCTCAATATCACTGAATATGTTATAATTTGAACAATGAATGCTTTCCAAATTGTCGTTCAAGTCTCAACTTGCATTCCTCAGAATGATACTGACTAGTGTAGTAGCAATCCTTGTTTCCAGTTATATTTTTATTTTGATTATTATCTAGCGAAATACACTTTCCGAAATGTTTCGGAAGGAAGCAATAAATTTCTTTGCTTGCTAAACATATTAAAAGAAGAAAAACCATTTCCTTTATTCATAAATTATAATTATTTCTTAATTTAAATTCCATCTGCTTTTCACAAGTTTCATTTCTTTTTCTTACAAAAGTTTTATTCAAAATTATTTTACGGGAAATGTGCTATTTGTCATCTGATAAAATAACATATTTGGAGCTATAGAATGTGATTTATAGAGTTTATCTTCCACAATAATGTAATATTCACTAGCTTCTGTGTTTTAATTTAATTGATTTTATGAGAATAATAACATGGAATAGATAAATTATTTTCTCTTCCAATTATAAATGCCACCACTTATGTGGATATCGAATTAGAAGTTACTAAAGAATCGATACAAAGAATATAAAATTAAAATTCTAATGCTGCAGCAGCAATAATAACCAGAAGCTTTCACGAGACGACAAACTTTCAGCCACCTTCAAAATAATTACGAAACATATTTATTGCATTTTAAAGTACTTTGAATATGATTTGCATATAATTGTTGTGACAAAATGTTTTAAGCAATTTGTTTCAATTTCTTTTTTTTTAATGCTAATTAATTTTATTTATCCAGTTTGTTTGTTTTATTTATTTATTCTGGTTTTAAAAGTTTTTTTTTTTACATAAATTTTATTTATTAAATTTTTTAATTGCGCAAATAAATATTCAAGAGAATTAAAACCATTTAGTCGTTGTTGATCAGAACGTCACAAAAGTTCTTATTATCAAAAACTCCTACTAAATATATTTTTGAAATAATCTACAGGTAAGAGGTGTAACCACAACCGCAACAAGTGATGGCAAAACATTAATAAAAGAAACGAAACGAGGTTATATGTGACATGATTATAAAACAGATAAAAATATTTGGTGCGATTCGGATTTAATGGAAAAAATTTGTTGATACAAATATTGTCACGTTTGAATGCTATTGGCCTTAAACACAAATTCGATATTTGTTTGCATATATGAAAACAAAAAGTAAGGAAATTTAGTTTAAAGGTATGAAAGTGTTTTATTGCGATGAATTTGCATATCAAAGGTCATCACAGATTATGGATTAATGCAATTGATAAAATAGATTTTAAAGCATGAAAATGGAAAAAGGTTTTGCTTCATAAGACAACCGTGTGTTTTTCTTACATACTTGCAAGTCTAGTAAAATGCAATGAATGAAACTTATGAGACCGTATGTATAGTAAGTTTACAAATTGATGCAAATAAATTTATTTATTGAATACAGTAAATAATGAATAGAAAAAATTGTTTTGATGTACTTTGTTTAAGAGTAGCCCCACTCATTGCTTTTACTTTTATTAATCAGTTTCAAAGACAAGTTTTTCTTTTCAATTTTTGGTTCTTATTGAAAACAATATTGTTCATTAAATAAGAAATTTTGCTTAATTAACGACTTGGAGTTTTATAAAGAGTGTATAATAAAAGTATTTCTTGGAATCATATTTTATAACTTTACAAATCCGTCTGAGGAATAATTAATTTTAGTCTAGTTGTAACGATGTGAAGTTAGTTACCTTTAAAAACAAATAAAAATAAAACAACAAAAAAAAAAATTTCTCCTACTCAATAAACGAGGTTAAATGGTCAACGTACCTTTATAAAATCAATTTAACATTGTGTAGAACAATAAAGTTCAAACGAATTATTATTAGTTAAGGTTTAACATCTAAAAGGCATTAATTCTAATTGAATAGTTATTGGATGTTATTTACTTTAAATCTAGATCTTATTGTTATTTGGATTAGGAATTTTTCGAAATGCTTTCATGAATATTTTTAAATAACTTATTTATAATACAAAATTCTAGGACATTGAGAAATAATATTTAGTTTTCCATAAAAGCATAATTTAAATATTCAAAACAATATGCATCATTACTACAAAGTTAAGGATTTGCATTCAATGAATTTATTTTTGTCCAGAAACAACAATCTTGAAATCAATAATCTTGTTTTTGTTTTTTCGTTTGTGTAGACTTAGCATCCTGAAATTTAATATCCTGTCTCTGACGTTTTAGTTATTTTATTTTTTTTTTCATTAATAAAAGAAGCTGACATGTTTATAAATAAGAATCTATGGTCCCGAGTTAAGACTCTTGACACATTGATATGACATTGTCAAAACCATTTGTGAATATAAATAGATTATTATCCTTATGAATATATAATAAATTGTGAGTGAATATTTCACATTATTAAAAGGACTCATTGTCATATTAAAATACAAGACAACAGCAGAATTAATTAAATTAGTTAAATATATTTAATATTAAACGAGATAAATAGTTAAATTAAATTAAATTTTAGACATCATAAAAGTGTCAATAATATATGTTTCTTACTTCGGAATTCTTAGTCTTTTATTATCGATTATCATATTTTATCTGTCACATGTGAAACGAAGTAGTGCTTAAGCTTATCTCTATAGTCAAATTGATTATCTGTTTGAAATATTGTGAATTTTTCATTTCATAAAATAGTCGTATCACGTAAACTGTTCACAATTTAACATTTATTTCATTTTGTTAGAACATTGTAGAAAATTCTTTATCTAAATTCGATTATAATCATTTGGTTTATCAAAGTAATGATAATAAGATTAATAATCCAATAAATAAAAAAAAAATTGTTTATTTTGTTTTTGTATTAATGTAGGTGACTTAAAAATATTTCGACAATAAAATTTGTGTATCCTGATATAATTTCTACATTTTGTGCGAAAATATATAACGAAAAACTGGTAATATAATTTTTTTTTTGAGAAATATATTTAGGAAATATAAAGACACAAGTGTTAATTCAGTTTGAATGAAAGTTATAACATGATTTGCTTGTCTTTTATAATCTCTATTTCAGTATATGCTTAATTGATTAGTTTGTCTCTATATATAATTGCATCATTGTTGTATGTCATAAAATAATTGTTTTGTACATAGAAAATTAGAAGAAAGAAAAAAATCCGTAAGTACCAGGAACTCTTTGCTACAGTAAATTTGTTTTTAAAAGACATAAATTTGTTTTATTGATGAAGCTGAACTGATGAAATTTTACTGGAGTATTTTTTAGCCAGATGACTGAAATCTAGAGTGAGGAATTAATTTACCATTTATAACAAATTAAAAGAATTTCATCTTTTTAAATAATTTTTTTTATTATTTTTTTTTTTTTGGTTTTATATTTTTTACATTCTTTGCGTTTTACTAATTAAAAATCAAATCATGTAAAGTTGTTCCGTTTGGCAGTGCAGTAAGATTTCCTTAAGAATTAATAAAATCCACGATAATTAGCATAAGCAAAAGCAGGTGCTTTATAAGTTCCATCTGCATAAGAACCGGAATAGTAGGGATAACCTGCTGTGTATCCTGCAGAGTAGGAAAATGGAGCGTATGGAGCAGCATATGGAGCAGCAAATGGTGCGGCGAATGGTGCAGTAAATTTAGCAGCAAATGGAGCGGTAAATGGAGCGGAAAAATTAGTAACAACAGCTGGTTTAGTTTCAGCAGTAGTTTGTTCGGCGACAACGAAAGCCAAAAGAAGACCAAAGATTATCTAAAATTATAAATTAAATTTAAATTAAAAATTTATTTTAGATTTTTGCCAAAAAAACTTCTCAAAATTACTTGTTTGAACATTTTTGGTTTTTTTTTTTAAATTATTATTTAACTTGAGTTAAGATTGAATTGTTAATACTGCAAGAGATAAACTTGAACTTGTGATTAATAAAACATTATTGTGCGCTTTTATACTAAATGGGCCAAAATGGGCCAAGGTCGCGTTTGATTAGCATAGGTAAATCAACATTTTTCATTCTCTTTAGTTGTTTTATGCAATTTTTCATACATTGTAATAATTTGTGGTATTCATTTGCACTAATTAAACTACATATCTAACTCATTAATTAAATAATTGACATTAAAATAACCAAGAAACACCTTCATTTGGATAATCTTATGCATTTTTTATAACAAGATTTGAGACTTATTATAGTCAATCCGCCAGTAAATAAATACGGAAAATAATTAAAAATAAAAATTATTCATATAATTAATGAATATACTTTGTAATATGTAAATTAATTTTTAATAATCGATTACTTAGTTTAATAATTTATTCACCGTAGAGCAATTAACAGTGAAAGTTTCACAAATCTCGTTTGGTAAAATTTATTCTTTTTTCAAACGAAACCACCTTTGTCATTGGTTTCACCTTATTTGCTTAACCAATATTTCCAAGTTGTTCATGAGTTTACAATTCTTCGTTTTATGATTTTGGTTGTTAATTAGATGCAATTGGGTATCCTAACTTCTGAACAATCCATATTTTCTCGAATTGATAATATATCATCAAAGCATGCAAAATATAATTAAAATTTTATTAAATTTCCTCTAAAATAGTTTTGCAATTAATTCGCATTTGCAATTAGCAGTCCTTATAATTATTTTATATTTAAATGAATATTCAACGCAATTACAATTCTGCAAATAGAATGAATTTCGTTGGTAGCCAAATATCATTTACCTTCAAATTTATTCCGCAGAAACTTTAATGCAAAATGTAATTGAAAACATGGAAAAATAATTACAAACAGAAAATAATGTGATAACACTGTTCACAAAGAAGATAAATACAATTTTGTTCATCATAAATTAATCTGCTATTGACTGGTTTTTAACTATGAACCACTTTCATTCAACATTATTATCATCAATCATACGAAATAAGAAAAAAAGACTCAATCAAAACTACTTTGTACATTTGTTTGAAAATCATTTCTTTAGCAGGCTTTAGCCACAAGAGACAGAGACGAGATAGATAAAAACAATTTCCGACTGCTGATATACTTTCATTCTTAGGGAAGCATAGATGAGTTTTAATAAAAGGATTTTTTTTAATTACAATTTTTATATTCTTAGTACAGTGTTGCTAAGACCCATGCAGACTGTACTTGTTTTTCATCAAAACGTCTAGACAGTCAAATTTGATGATTTGTTTTCATCTCTATTAGAAATATGGTATCAATCCTCATTTTGATTCATTGCACAAAATTATTTGTCCCTTTTACACGACCTGGAATTAATTTGATCTCCTACGAGAAAAATGGTTTCAAACTTGCAATATGTTAGTTCTCACCGGCACTAAGTTTGCATTTCTCATCACATTAATTTAGCTGCGTCAGTCACTCGTTATCATTATTATTGTTGTCACCATTGATTAAAAATTATTTTTTGCGTTGCACATCGCCTTAAGCATATGTTTTACGTTATCGTTTGCTGATACGGTAAAAAAATGGCAAAATAATGAATTTAATTATCAATTGAAATCTTTTTTTTTATTTGTTTGCCCTACTTCAAGCGATTAAATGACAAAAACTTTATAGCGATTCAGCGATATTTTTTATGTCAAAATATACAAAAATGAGAAAAGTTGCGAAGTCATCAACTTTAAGTATTATTGAAAAGCGATAAAATATATTTTTAACCGACAGCTTGGTCAAGTTTTCCATTTAATACATTTCTTATCAGCATAGGGTTGTTCATTATTTTTCTATTTTTGGCATGACGATTTATTTATGGCTAAATATTTAATGCGTTTGACAGAAATAAAAACATTTCTTTATTTATATTCATTATGTACATTTAAATTCACAATTTGTTAAAAATATAATAAAATCGATGACATTAAATTAATTCAATAAATATTCATGGCGGTAATTTCATTTTGGAATTCAATTCAGAAAATGTCAAAATCATTGATTCATTTATTATCCTCATGATTGCCTCATTCAATGTTTAATTTTTATTTCTATAACCGCTTGTAATAAATAAATTTTTTTATATTATATAAACTAGGTCGTCGTATACAGGATATTCAAATGCTTTGTTAAAAACATCACCGTAAACAATCTGCAGGAAGTTTCAAAAGCATTTATTCATGCCCATGGATTAGCACTGGATAAGGTTTGATCACAACTTTATTTTAATAAAGTTTTTTGTATAAATAATCAACGCAAAACTGTAGTAAATAAATAAATGAAAGTAAAATAAGTTTATAAGTTTTTTTTCCTTTGAGGATGGCATGACAGAAAGTCAGCGTGGAGCAAGATAAACAAGAAAATGTATGTTTGCTGTTTAGTGGCGTTATAAAGTTCTTGTTGCTATAATATTTTTATGCTTGCGGGAAATCAAAATTTAATTAAATTAATAAATCACACATGATTTTCCAGTATTGGTTTAACAATTGCCCATTATTAAATTCTTCTTGGTAAGTATGAATATATGCATGTTGGAGTAAAAAGCTTTATGTTCAGCACTTTAATGATTTAAGTTTCTTTACTCCCTTTAAAGAAATTAATGATGTTTAATTGACTTTCAAAAAATACAGAAGAGAATGAGGCTCTTGTTTGTTTATAGTAAATTCAATTGTTCTCTAAAATATAATTAATATTTATCGATTTTCAGAATTCATTTTAGCATTTCTTTGTCGTTTTTCAAAATATTTGAATCAGAAATTGGGAGAATTAAATTTTCATCAACTAGTTCTAGTTTTAGTTTAAATACTTCGTTCAGTATTATTAATCAATTGTTAAAAATGCTTTATCAACTAGAGTTAATTACACATCTCTAACATAGAATCATTAATTCATAAAGCAAACAGAATACCTGTGGTGATGATTTATTAAAACAAAATCGTTTAGAAATTGTAAAATAATTAGAAATGCAAATGTTAGTTAACAGCAATACTAATTATGGATTTATATTTGAAAGTAATTTAAAACATGCGAATAATATAACATGGAATAAAAATATATTTCAATTTCAATTCTATTCAGCAAAATTAAACCAAAAGCAATGAAAACGAATATTTTCTTTTTAACTGAAAATATTCATGGTAATTATATAAAAAATAATCGATAAGGTGCGTGTAAACGTCGTTTCAGTGCCCCAAAATATATATTTATAAACTCACAGAAGATTGAATAAAGTGACCAAATAGCCAGAGAATTGTTCACAAACCCTTCGTTTTATTATTGAAAATGGATAAAAGGCTTTTTAAATAATTTATCATTGATTGGATGAATGAACGTGCGTATGAGGGTCAGCATTAGTTGCTTTAAAAAAGAAACAAAGCGAACTTTCATTCAGTCGAAGAAAATTAAATGAAATACATATATGATGAAACTAAATATTGATAAATTGATATTGACATATGTAAAAGAGGTTGTCAAAAACTACATGTGTAATCAACCATAATATGAATCAATGCTGTGTACCTTTGCATTTTATCGACCGTTTTAATTAGGTCAACAAATATAAAGGTGATACATTGCTTTTGTGTCGTTCAACAGTATCTTTGTATATAATATAACTAAAATAATTTTTATTTTTGAGAAAGATTTTCTTTGCTGTCATCTTTTTTTTATTTTGCATTACTTTGTTGATTAATTGTAAATGATTGTTCGCTACCTATAAAATATTATTTATTTTTAATTAGCTTAATTAATTAGACACTATTAGACAGATAAACACCTCAAATTATCATTTACTTCATTATTATTGCATAAAGTTATCATGTCCTACCCGCAGGCACTATATCAAAATTAGATCAACAACCATATTCGCATTAAGCATTATTACTCGCACATGTTATAACATTGAGGTTTGTGTACGCTGGCATCTGTAAAGTGATTAAGGGAATATAGATAATAAAGCTGTAATAATAAATGTTAATAAAGTATTTTTGCTTAATTCTAATCAAAAATAAATGTAACTGTGTTAGTTTTACTTGGAAATTTAGTTTTTCTATTAAAACAGAATTATCGAAACTAAGCGAAATTGATTCTCTCAGTTTGAAAATTGATTTCCTAATAACAACGTAAATGAGTTTTATAATTATTAATCAATCGTTTCATAACATATTCACGGTGACCCTAGTTATCATTATCGATTTAGTTTATAAAAGATTCTGGTGAATTTCATTGGCTTTACTACCAGACACCGGATATTAATATTTTTTGATTAATCGAAATTCAGTCAGTAATTTCCTATTTCAAATAACACAAAACCGATCTAAATGAGACTCCTATTGTTGAGTAATTTAATGTTTTCGTGGATAATCATTGAATGTATCAGATTTACGGCTTTGTACCTGATCCAGAAAAGAAATTGTGTTCTGTCAGGTGAGTTAGGCAAACAATTATAAAAAAAATAAAAACTTCTGCAGCGTGCTGAAAAGTTTAAAAGTTTTTCTTAAAAAAAATGTGGTTTATACTACAAAAAATTTCTTAGAACTATGCAACAAGTTTGCTTCTTATCGTCATAAAATAAATTTTCAACTTTCTGCTGAAAGCTGTATTAGTTCATGATCTAGAAAATTAAACTTTTTGCTTGTTTATGCATTTGTTGAACTCACTTTTAATTTTATATTTAAGTAACCAAGCTCGTACTAATTCTCTATGAAGCTTAATCTCCTAAATACCAACAATAAATGCATTGCATGTTTTCTCGTATTTCTAAACGAAAGCAAAAATTCAACAACAATATAATCAAA
Source organism: Ptychoptera albimana (assembly GCA_961205885.1). Lineage (NCBI taxonomy): Eukaryota > Metazoa > Arthropoda > Insecta > Diptera > Ptychopteridae > Ptychoptera > Ptychoptera albimana. Next base: position 20,403,507 of record OY540804.1, read on the forward strand.
TTATAAATTAATTTGTAATCAAACCAGAGTTTTCTATTATGAAAACTTTGGTATAAATTGTTAATAAAAATGTTTTCTCTAAGCGATTTATGTAATTGATAAATTTATTTAGTAGTTCTTGCCTGTGAACTAATAATTGCTGTTTGTATATCAACAATTTTCAATTAGTTAATTAAAAAATAAATTTCATTTTCAATTAATTGTTGTTATCTGATATATTGTTGAAGCTCAGATTATAAATATAAATAGAAAATGATAAAGGAAAGTCAGAAATGTGATATTCAATCTTCAATACGATTCTGGTATTAATAATAAGACGATTGTTACATCTCCACCCATTTTCAGTTTGATTGAATAACAAAGAAATTTTCTCTCTACTTTTTTTCATAATTATCGATATCGTTTTATCGTTAATTTAAATCCGATTATCGTTTCTATACTTTTTTTTGTAGAATTTAAAATATATTAAATACTGTAATAAAAGCTAAAAACTGTAGTTTATACTGAAGTAAATTAAATGATATAATTGGCAGTTTTATGTTGATTTAGTTTATAACTTTCCAACTCCATCATTCAAAAAATTATTTAATTTTACGAATTAATTGATTTGTTTCAATTCCTTTACGCCCTTAATTTTGATTCTGTTGAACATTCAATTTAATATTGATGAAGATCCTTATCTAATGATTATGGTAAAGCCATATCAAAGTGCCACGACCATTGATTCTTTAACTATATGATCTTCATGGCAAAAATATAATTTTTATTTTTAAACACATTAGTTTCTTTAATAATATTCTATATTTCACATTACATTCTAAATATTTTATTTCATTTATTTACAACTAATTAATCTCTTATCTCTCCTCGCTAATTCTTTTATCATGTAAAATCTAATTAATATTTTTATATCTTATCATAATTATGACAAAAAGTTTTATTGCAATGAATTACGTGGCAATGAATTTCTGATTATTTCTCGTTGTGCATTTCGTTTCCTTTTAGGTTTTATTGCGTCATTTTATTATTAAATTATTTATATATGTAAAGCATAACAAGTTCACTTTCCTTTACCTTGACCATAGTGTTATTTTATGCAATAAGGATGATTTAAGAACTAAAAGAGCAACTTAGAAAAATTCGTGAAATGCAATAAAAACGAATAGATTATGATGAAATATTCCTCCGTACTTAGTATTTTAGTTAAAAATGGAAAACCGTTTTGGCGGAAGGAATTATTCAAGAGATTATAATGTCTAATCATTGATAATAAAATTCATTATTGCTGGCGATTATAAAAAAGAAATAATTTATCATGATAGATAAGAAAATTTAATTTATTCCGGATATTATTAAGCATCAGTAAAAGTTTGCTTATCATTGTGAAGAAATGTTTGATTATTAGATGAATAATGTAACGAAAATTTGAATTTTATATCAGAAGATAGGGAAAAGCATACTTTTCAAGGTTAAAAGATGGATGATGTGCTTAGCCGGATTTCCATTTGATTAATTTTCGTTTAAAATATAAAAATAAAAATGCTGCTGCGGCTAAAAAATTGAAAAAGATTATTGATTACATAAATTACAAAAGAGTTTAGATATTCGTGGGCATGAAGACGACAATAGATGTTAAAGAGTGTGGGAAAAGTTTTTTTTTGTGAGTCTCCAATGAATTAATTTGTTCGCTTGATTATTGGATAATGCTGAGATTGAGTTAATTGTATTTAGAAAGTTAGGAACAGAAAGCAGAAATCAATTAATTGATTTGTTTTTGCTTCGTTGCGGAATAAAAGTTGTGTTGCGTCTCAAGAGGATTGCATTCAGGATTAGTTTTATTTTCTAAATTGCTTAATCCAAATGAATTGTTTGAAAATAATAATCTGACTGAGCAATAACTGATTAACAATATTAATTAGTTTTTACCTTTTTGTTGTGCAACAGCGGCAAGAAACAATAAAAACAGTCAGAGAAGTTTTGCTTTTCATCAGAACTTCTTTTATGCCGTTGGTAATTATTTTTTAACTTTTATTTCGCTAACAACATTTTGTTCAAAACGTGAAAGGAATGAAATATAATTAAAAAGTAATTTCAAAAGCTTTTTTAACATTCAGGTTTAATAAGAATTTCATTTTTCTGTTAATGAAACTTTTATTAAATCATTAATAAGGCTGTCAACTACTTGTGAAGTTTGTTGATTCTTTGATAATAAAAACACAAAAACGGTAGAAATGCAGTCAATAAAAATTAATTTTTTACAACATTTAATGAAAATTTGCATAAATCAATGATTAGAAATGTGCAGCGATGCGGAGAATTAAAACCTTGTTCAGGATTTGCAAATAATTGTTGATAAATCGAGAGTAAAAAGTCAGCAAAATTGACATTTTGCATAGTATCGGTCGGATTAAACAAATAACATATAAAATATTTATTTAGCAAAATCATAATACCAGAAAAATAGACAAAATGCTTTATTGATTTTATTGATTAAATGCGGTGAAAATATTTATGTTTGACTTGGCTGTATGGAATGCTGATTTCTAGTTTTTTAATTAAATGTTTAAACGGCACGTGATTATTGTAAATAAAAAGCTTGATGTCTATTGCCAACAGTATCAATAATATTTAAAATTCTCGAAATCCGTCTATAAAAATATTTATCTGGTGTTAGGCTAATGCTAAGTGGTATATCTTTCATGCAGATACATAGGCATGTATCAGAAGCTATAATTATTTCAGTACTAAACAATTAATACAACTAAATGAATAATAATAAAACCAAATATGTTAAGCAAATAAACAAACACAATATTAATAGTAATGCAATATGTAGTCGAATTATCGATTGCGGCTTCATGGAATGGAAACATTTTTGTATAAATGCCAGAACCACAAAACATCCACAATTCAACAGAACTGTTTACAATGTTTATCAGTAATGATAAATAATAAATCACATGATTTGTTGGAAAACCACTAGGTAAATACAATTAGATATTCGGTAGGTTTGTTGCAACTTGCAATTATCCAAATATTTATTGTACCAATTCTTAAAAGCATTATTAATAATCTTCAAAAGTTACAATAAATGTTAGTATAAAACCATATAATACTTTAATAGTTTCTTATTATTGCGTTTTATAAAATAAAGTAAAGGATAAATATTATTACTTTAATAACTGCATTAAAAAATTTAACGGAAATGACTGTCTACACTGTATCTAGTAGAATTCATATTAATATCCTGTATATGAGCATGTACTGTATTTTCTATTTGTAAAAAGATAATGAGAATTACATGAAACATTATTTATTATCAAAATAGAAAATATATTAGGGTGTATGGGTCGAAGCACTATAATTTTCTTATCAATAGTATGTGAAGTATGTTTTATGCCTAAAAATATATGTAATTTCATAACATATTTATAATATGGATATAATTTATTATTAATCAAGGTGATTAGATTGTAATACTATACAATATGGTAGGCAATATAATAAAAAAATCTCATGCAGTCTACACTATACAACACTTTCATGAAATATTTATTCGAAATATAACAGCTACAACGAATTGTGTGCATTTCGGCGATCTAGAATTATTTTAATTTACACACATTTAAAGCACGTTTATCTATAGTAATTATAAAAAAATAATTTACTAAACGATAGTAATGGATTTTCATAACAGTTTTTAATATCTTTAAATTGATACCAAATTACAACCTCTACTTCTTTTGGATCGTCTTGAGTGTCTAAGTCGGTATAGCCTAATTATAAATATTTTTGAGAGAAACTGGTAAAAATTAAATGTTTTCAGAAAACCGAGACAAATATTTAACATTAGATTGTCCGGGAATGGTAATCCTTGTTATAACGTACAAACATAACTGACCGTGACATACATTCCATTTTGATAAGAATAATTCATTAATTTTTTTATAATTTGTAGCCTTATTAAATAATTCTTCACATTGATCTTGTTTCTTGTGCAAATAATAATAATAGTAATATAGAAATTATAAAAATAATCACAGTAATTAAAAAGTATGTGCAAATTTAATTTGAGTAATTTAATATAATTATAAATATAATTATTATAAAAAAATGAAGTAAATATTTCTAATAAGTAAAACGCCATAATTCGTTATTGATTTCATTAAAACAAAAGAATTTTTTACTAAATATATATAAAATACTAAGTCAAGCTAATTTAAACATAGTTCTCATTCAGTGTTCGTTAGTTAATAACGTTTTTAGTGAATAAATAAAAATACATAACACTTTGGATTAATTTGTTTATAAATGGATTACTTCGTAATTATCGAATTATTATTTGTATCAAAGATAACATGGCTAATTGTGGCAGTTCTGGCTTTACTTTATCATTTTTTGACACTAGATCACGATTACTTTAAAAAGCGTGGAGTTAAATTCGTAAAACCACTGCCCTTTTTTGGAAATATGTTGCCCACATTCTTAAAACAGAAGAACTTTGCTGATGTATTTAGTAGTTTCTACTCTGCCTACCCCAATGAAAAGTATTTATTGTTACAATTGAATACATTTCTAAAAAATTAAAACCGAGAGTAAAAAAGAGTTTGTTTCCTAATTTAGATTTATCGGCATTTTTGAATTTATGCAACCAACGTTTTTTATTCGGGATCCTGAAATTATGAAACAAATTTCTGTTAAAAATTTCGATCATTTTATGAACCATCGTCTTTCAATTGATGGGAATATTGAGCCAATGTTTGGCAGAAGTTTGTTTTCAATGAAAAATCAGCGATGGAAAGATATGCGTTCTACGTTGAGTCCGGCATTTACTGGAAGTAAAATGAGAAATATGTTTCCATTGATTGCTGATTGCTCAAATAACACAATTGAATATTTGCACAAAGAAGCAAATGGAGAACCCTTAGAGATTGAAATGAAGGATTTATTCACAAGGCATGCAATGACAAATATTTTTCCATATTTCTTATAACAAAGTTTATTTTTTCCACAGATTTACTAATGATGTCATTGCTACTTGCTCATTTGGCATTGAAGTCAATTCACTAATAGATCGGGATAATGAATTTTACAACATGGGAAAGGTTATAACAAATCTAAATGGAATACAAGCATTGAAATTTTTTGGGTTTAATTCCTTTCCAAATTTAATGAAGTTTTTGAGAATTTCCTTCTTCAATGCAAAAACAGTGAACTTTTTTAGAAAATTGGTACAAGGAATGATGGAACATCGAGAAAATGCTCATATTATTCGTTTAGATATGATAAATCTTCTAATGGAGGCCAAAAAAGAAAAACTAACTCATAACGATGATAATGAGATGGATGCTAATATCCGATTTGCCTCTGACAAAGAATCAGATATTGGTAAAGCAACATCTGGAAAAATAAAAAGTAATTATCAGTGAATATTTAGTGAATACAAAATGTGTAATTTTTGATGTTTCAATAACATTTATAGAATGGGACGATGATGATTTGACCGCGCAGTGTGTTTTATTCTTATTAGCTGGTTTTGATACTGTTTCAATACTTTTGTGTTTCATGGCACACGAATTAGCAATAAATCAAGAGATACAGGATCGTTTATACGAAGAAGTGAAAAACATTAAGGAACAACTAAATGGGAAACCTCTATCTTTTGAAATGTTGCAGAAAATGAAATATATGGATATGGTTATTAGTGAAACACTAAGAAAGTGGCCTCCAAATATTGCGGCAGATCGTTTTTGCAACAAAGAATTTATTATGGATGACGGAAATGGAACTAAAGTCAAAGTAATTTAATTGATTGTTGATTTAATTATCTATTTATCTAATTTGAGTCATTTTATTGTTATTAATAGTTGCAACCAGGTGATGGCGTTTGGTTTCCAACCATTAGTGTTCATCTTGATCCAAAATATTACCCAAATCCAGAGAAGTTTGATCCAGAAAGATTTTCAGAAGAGAATATTGATTCAATCAACCCATCTACATATTTTCCATTTGGATTAGGACCTCGAAATTGCATTGGATCGCGTTTTGCAATGATAGAGAGTAAAACAATTATGTTTCATTTATTATCTACATTTCGCATAAAGTTGTCACCGAAAACAGAGCAACCAATCAAACTAAAAAATGATGCCTTAAGTTTAAAAGCTAAAAATGGGTTTTGGTTACAATTACAACCACTCGTTGGTAAATATAAAAATTAATCAGAATGGAAATAAGGGTATAATGAAATAATATCCGATTATCATTCGGTTTGTAATGTTTAAAACTATTAATAAACAGATATTTTTTAATTTATAAAAGGCGTCTCAAATAAAAATTAATTAAATTTAATAACACACCGACTAGCATTTATCATAAATTATTTAAAAATTACAATTAATTGTAATTTTATGTAAATTACCGCATTGAAATGTCTAATTAGATAATTTTATTAATTGATTAATGTGCACGGAAAATTCATGGTCACAAGGAAGTTGATTTTGATAATATATCTGAGCTTGACATTTTTGGATAATAATTGGATTAATGGAATAGTTTAGCTCCTTCACTTATATATATAGTTGATTTCGGAATTATTACGATCAGTTAAATGTACCAAATTAGTTATTCCACTTTTGTTAGCATTAATAAAATATAAATTTATTTATACACTATATATTAACAATAACAAGCTTAATTGTTGATAATGAATTACAAAGTATAGTAATTTAAATCGTGAGATTAATCAATGCACTTTGTTGATTTTAAAAGATACTGATAATCTGTTTAATTCTTGTTCTCGTGCTAAGATTCAATTGTGAATTAATTTGCAATTATATAGATAAATAGATAGAATAAACAAATATTTAATAGGAAACAATTTGCATTTATAATTAATTCTATTAAAAAACTGTTTTTGTAAAAAAAACATTTTTTTTCTATATCAATTAATCTTTATAATAATAAAATATAGTTTTCCTTTGGTATTCGTTTGTTAACGTTTTTAGTGAATAAAACAAAATAAAAGTGACTTGTTCAGTGAAACAATGGATTACTTCGGAATAATTGTATATTTATTGTTATCAAAAATATCATGGCTAACAGTGATCATGGTGGTTATGCTTCATTATTACTTAACACTAGACCACGATTATTTTGAAAAGCGTGGAATCAAATTTGTTAAACCTGTGCCACTATTTGGAAATATGTTGCCTACATTTTTAAAACGAAAAAGTTTTGTTGACATATTTAATAGTCTCTACACGGCCTTTCCCAACGAAAAGTATTTATTATTAGAAATGAATAAGCAAAATATTTTATATATATTTTTTAAATTCAGATTCATCGGGATTTTTGAATTTATTCAACCAACATATTTTATTCGTGATCCCGAGTTAATCAAACAAATTACTGTCAAAGGTTTTGATCATTTCGTTAATCATCGTGGTAAAATTGATGATCATATTGAGCCAATGTTTGGTCGCAACTTGTTTTCAATGACAGATCAGCGTTGGAAAGATATGCGATCAATATTGACTCCAGCCTTTACAGCGAGTAAAGTGAAAAACATGCTTTCAATGGTTGTTGATTGTTCAAATGATATAATTGAATATCTGGTTAAAGAAGCAAATGGGAAATCTTCGGAATATGAAATGAAGGATCTTTATTCACGGCATGTATTAACAAGTATTCTTTTTATTGCAGCGTGACAACATTTATTTTACAGATTTACTAATGATATCATTGTTATTTGCTCATTTGGAATCAAAGTTAATTTGATGAAGAATCGGAATAACGAGTTTTATGAAATGGGAAAAGTTATAACAAATTTCGATGGGGTTCAGCGATTAAAATTTTTTGGTTTTAATGCTTTTCCAAATTTAATGAAATTTTTGAGAATTTCATTTTTCGGTTCAAAAACAGCGAACTTTTTTAGAAAATTGGTACAAGACACAATGGAACATCGAGAGAAAAGCCACATTATTCGTCCAGATATGATAAATCTTTTAATGCAGGCCAAACAAGGAAAATCAAATCACAATGATGAGAAGCAGGATGCAAATGTTGAACCTGTCGCAGAATCAAATATAAAAAAAGCAAATTCTTTAAAAATAAATAGTGAGTATCATTGAGATAGCATTGAATATCTATAGTATGTGAATGATCCATATGTGTATCATGTTAATCTTTGTACTATTTATAGAATGGGACGATGATGATTTGACTGCACAATGTGTTTTATTCTTATTAGCAGGTTATGATACTGTGTCACTTCTTTTGTGCTTCATGGCACATGAATTAGCAGTAAATCAAGACATCCAGGATCGTTTATATGAAGAAGTGAAAGCAGTCAAGGAACAACTAAATGGAAATTCCATATCATATGAAATGTTGCAGAAAATGAAATATATGGATATGGTTATTAGTGAAACATTACGAAAATGGTCACCAAATGTTGCGGCAAGCAGATATTGCAACAAAGAATTTGTTTTGGATGACGGAAATGGAACAAAAGTTAATGTAATACGAATATGAACAGATTGTATTCTTTATAATCCCCTTTGAAATAATAGTTGCAGCCTGGAGATGGCGTTTGGATGCCAATGTTTAGCATTCATCGTGATCCAAAGTATTTTCCAAATCCAGAGACGTTTGACCCAGAACGATTTTCAGACGCAAATAAAGGATCAATAAATCCTTCTACGTATTTCCCTTTTGGACTGGGACCTCGAAGTTGTATTGGGTCTAGATTTGCATTGATGGAGACTAAAGTAATTATGTTTAATATGCTATCAGCATTTCGTATGGAGAAGTCACCAAAAACTCAAGATCCGATGAAACTGAAAAACGATGCATTAAGTGTTAAAGCAGAAAGGGGATTTTGGCTAAATTTACGACCACTCATTACAAAATAAAAATGCCTAAATTAAAAATGTATTCACAATAAATATAATTACAAACGGATTGACAATAATTTTATTAAACAGTAATTGGGGATGATATATAATGTATAATGGGGTAAGAGGAAATCTAATTAATTTATATTTTAAAATTGAATGAGGGAATAATAAAGAAAAAAATTCATTTTGTTAGATTTACTATGTTGTTATTTACAATCAAACATTATAATGATCAGTAATCCAATTCATTCAATCCATTGAATAAAATTAAATATGAAAAAGGCGACATTTAGGCGGTAAATTTGTTTTTTTTTTTAATTCATAAAATAATGAAAAAATATTTACTATCTATCATTACAATTAGTTAGTCATTATTTAAGCAATCATAAATTCATAATGCTTTAAAAAAAAAAAAAAGAAGTACAACCGTCTGAATTAATTATGAATGTATTTTATGAAACACAATTTTTTTTTTTTTTTGTTATTGTATAAATTAAATAATACAAATTGTTTTTTTTTTTTTACGTATATTTTTTACGTTTGAATATTACGTAACCACGAAATTAAGCCTTGAAATGCTGAATGTTAAATGCCTGCGTCTTGTAAATAAATAACAGTTTTCATTTAGTGTTCGTTGACTAACAACGCATTTTGTGAGTACAAAAAAAAAAAAAAAAAAACAAATAGAAAAAAAGTGACTTCAAATTCAGTGAAACGATGGATTACTTTGGAATAATTGAATATTTATTGTTATCAAAAATATTATGGGTAGTAGTGGTAGTGCTGGCTTTACTTTATCATTACATAACACTAGAACATGATTATTTTAAAAAGCGTGGAGTCAAATTTGTTAAACCTGTGCCACTATTTGGAAATTTGCTACCTACAGTCTTGAAACAAAAATGTTTAGCTGATGTGTTTAATGGTCTTTACACGGCCTATCCTAATGAAAAGTATTTATTATTCCAATTGAAAATATTTTTAATAAATGAAAAATGTTTTGAATGAGTTTGTTTTCAATTTAAGATTTATCGGCATCTTTGAATTTATTAAACCAGCATTCTTTATCCGTGATCCAGAAATTATTAAACAAATTACTGTAAAAGATTTTGATCATTTCCTTAATCATCGTGGTAAAATTGATGAGCATATTGAGCCAATGTTTGGCCGAAGCTTATTTTTAATGAAAGATCAACGATGGAAAGATATGCGATCGACATTGAGTCCAGCATTCACTGGCAGCAAAATGCGTAATATGTTCTCATTAGTTGTTGATTGTTCAAATGCTACAATTGAATATCTGCTTAAAGAAGCAAATGGAATACCCTTGGAAATTGAAATGAAGGATCTATTTACACGGCATGCGATAATAAAATTTGTATTTGATTGAGTAACAATATTTACTTGTATTGTAGATTCACAAACGATGTCATTGCTACATGCTCATTTGGAATTGAAGTAAATTCATTAAAGGACAGGGACAATGAATTTTATGAAATGGGAAAAGTTGTAACAAATTTCGATGGAGTACAAGGATTGAAATTTTTTGGTTTTAGTTCATTTCCAAAGTTAATGAAATTTCTGAGAATAAAACTTTTTAGTGAGAAGACAGTAAACTTTTTTAGAACTTTAGTACATGGAACAATGGCTTATAGAGAGAAAGGTCACATTATCCGTCCAGATATGATAAATCTTTTAATGCAGGCCAAACTAGGAAAACTAACTCATAATGATAACGATAAACAAGATGAAAATGTCGGATTTGCTACTGTTGAAGAGTCACATATTGGTAAAAATACCTCTGGTAAAATAAGTGGTGAGTATCAGTGAATATCTAGTGAATTTGAATATTCCCAATATGAATCACGGAAATATTTTAGAATGGGACGATGATGATTTGACGGCGCAATGCCTGTTGTTCTTCTTAGCTGGTTTTGATACTGTATCAGTTCTCATGTGTTTTATAACCCATGAATTAGCAATAGATCAAGACATACAGGATCGTTTATATGAAGAAGTGAAAGAAATCAAGGAACAATTGAATGGAAAGCCGCTATCATACGAAGTTTTACAGAAAATGAAATATTTGGATATGGTTGTTTGTGAAACACTTCGAAAGTGGCCGCCAAATATCGCAACTGATCGACTATGCAACAAAGAATTTATTATGGATGACGAAAATGGAACAAAAGTTAAAGTAATTTAATTGATTGTTGATTTTATTATCTATTTATCTAATTTGATTTATTTAATTGTTATCAATAGTTGCAGCCTGGTGATGGCCTTTGGTTGCCAACATATTCTATTCATCGTGATCCTAAATATTACCCAAACCCAGACAAATTTGATCCAGAACGATTCTCGGATGAGAATAAAGATTTAATTCAACCATTTTCATATATTCCATTTGGACTGGGACCTCGTAATTGTATTGGATCTCGATTTGCATTGATGGAATGCAAAGCGATTATATTTTCAATGTTATCTACATTCCGCATTGAGAAATCACCTAAAACTCAAAACCCAATAAGGCTGAAGACAGATTCATTTACTTTAAAAGCAGAAAAAGGATTTTGGTTAAATTTGCGACCACGAGTTTCAAAATAAAAATGTCTAGAATATTAAATGGTAACGGTGTTCGCAAGCTTTTAAGAACCAAAATATAAATGAGACTTCTGTAAGAATTGTAAGATTTTTATTCTTTCATATACACACATGACGAAAATAATATATGCAAATTGATAATTTCTGTTGGATTTTATTGCATTAGTGAAACATTTTTATACTATTTTTGCTTTTATAAACTTTAAATCTTACTATAATCGTATTAACTTAGTTTTACAAATCCGATTTTATTGTAAACAAGAAAACTTTTCTTGTCGTTCTTTGTCCATTTAAATAGTCATCCGTTTTACTTGATGGCTGGTCCTTTGTTAGATACTAAAACTTTATTTCTCTTTTATTTTATATCTTTATATATCTCTATATTATAAATGATTGTTTAAAGTTTATTACCTAGAAAACTCTTAGTCTTTTGTTATTATTTTTATTTTTGCTAAAAACATTCTTGATGAATAGTAAAACTTTCCTGAAACTTATTTGTTTCCATAAGAATCCGGGAAGATAGATAATCAAATTTTTAATCAGTTTTTCTTTTTTAATAAAACAGAATTTTTCATTAATTCACATTTAGAAAACAACAAAATAATTTAACAAAAATATAAAAAAAAAAAATTAAATAATAATAAAAATTTATGTTTATTTAATAAAGTGACTGTGCAATTACTGAATTGACTCTAATTGAACTTAAAACGCAATATATAATCGTTTTACTTTATCTATCTAAATGATATTGTTATCAGTTTGTGTTCTGTGTTCGTTGTTTGAAAACGTTTTGTGTGGCTTATTTAGTAAAATAATGAATTTTTACGACATTATTGGATATTTATTGGTGTCTAAAATAACATGGCTAATTGTGACAGTGTTGGTTTTACTTTATTATTTTTTGACGATAAATCATAATTACTTTAAAGAGCGCGAGATCAAATTTATTAAACCATTGCCGCTATTTGGTAATTTGATATCTACAATATTTAAGCAAAAAAACTTTTCAGATCTATTAATTGATTTTTATACAGCATATCCAAATGAAAAGTAATTTTAACAAACATTAGTTGATTTAATTAATTGAAAAATATTTTTTAAACTCAGATTCATTGGTATTTTTGAATTTATGCAGCCAGTTTTATTTATTCGTGACCCAGAACTTATCAAGCAAATTACTATTAAAGATTTTGATCATTTTGTTAATCATCGTGGTAAAATGAATGAGAACATTGAGCCAATGTTTAGCCGAAGCTTGGGTGTTATGAGAGATCAGCGTTGGAAAGATATGCGATCGACATTGAGTCCAGCATTCACTGGCAGCAAAATGCGTAATATGTTCTCATTAGTTGTTGATTGTTCAAATGCTACAATTGAATATCTGCTTAAAGAAGCAAATGGAATACCCTTGGAAATTGAAATGAAGGATCTATTTACACGGCATGCGATAATAAAATTTGTATTTGATTGAGTAACAATATTTACTTGTATTGTAGATTCACAAACGATGTCATTGCTACATGCTCATTTGGAATTGAAGTAAATTCATTAAAGGACAGGGACAATGAATTTTATGAAATGGGAAAAGTTGTAACAAATTTCGATGGAGTACAAGGATTGAAATTTTTTGGTTTCAATTCATGTCCGAGGTTAATGAAATTTCTGAGAATAAAACTTTTTAGTGAGAAGACAGTAAACTTTTTTAGAACTTTGGTACATGGAACAATGGCATACAGAGAAAAAGCTCACATTATTCGACCAGATATGATAAATCTTTTAATGCAGGCCAAACAAGGTAAACTAACTCATAATGATAATGATAAGCAAGATGAAAATGTCGGTTTTGCCACCGTCGAGGAATCAGATATTGGTAAAGCAACATCTAATCAAATAAAAAGTGAGTATCAGTGTAAATTTAGCATATAGTGCTATAATGAAAATTTTATTTTATTTTTAGAATGGGATGATGATGATTTGACAGCACAATGCGTCATATTCTTCTTAGCTGGATTTGATACTGTATCAGTTTTATTATGTTTCCTGGCGCACGAATTAGCAGTGAATCCAGATGTACAGGATCGTTTATATGAAGAAGTGACTGAAGTTAAAAAACAATTGAATGGAAAGCCGCTATCATACGAAGTTTTACAGAAAATGAAATATTTGGATATGGTTGTTTGTGAAACACTTCGAAAATGGCCACCAGCTGGAGCAACTGATCGGAATTGCAACAAAGAATGTGTTCTAGATGACGGAAATGGAACGAAAGTTAAAGTAATTTTAATGTTAACAGATTGCATTCTTCATAATCCTAATTGAATTAATAGTTGCAGCCAGGCGATGGTGTTTGGTTGCCAATGTTTAGCATTCATCGTGATCCAAAATATTATCCAAATCCAGATAAATTCGACCCAGAGCGATTTTCAGATGAGAATAAGCATTTTATTGCACCATTTACATATCTACCATTTGGAGTGGGACCACGAAATTGTATTGGATCTCGATTTGCATTGATGGAGAGTAAAGCGATTATTTTTTATATATTGTTAGCATTTCGCATAGAGAAAGCACCAAAAACGCAAGACCCGATTAAGCTGAAGACTGACTCGTTTAATATGAAAGCAGAAAAAGGATTCTGGTTAAATTTGCGTCCATTAAAATAAATATATTAATTTATCGTTTCATTGATATGATTTTTTAGTTCATAGTATTTTTTTTTTAATATAAAGTTTATGATATTCAGTAATAAAGATTATTAAACAAAACCGTATGATGTTCATTTAAATTCTCAGAAATTACCATCGTTTGTTAATGATACTTATTTCCACGAAATATATCCTTTTTTTAAATAATTATTTCCTAAGAACATCATACCATTTTTTTTAATGCCTTATTTTGTTACCATATCATTATCTGAAATAAAATTTCATTCCAAATGCATCCCTATATTTTAGTGTATTGACATAGCTGGTTCAATCATTAATCTTAATAAAAAAAAATTAAACACATTTCGTAACTAATAATAGTTCAGATAACAAATCTTTTAATGAAATGGAAATTTCAGCATTATAAACCAAATGGGAGGTTTAAATGGAGACAATATAATATAATTTAGTTGCATTAATATTAACTTTCGCAATATTCACGGTTTATCTTACCAGTTAAGTTTCTTTTATTATCAATTTAACTTTCAATCTAGACTAGATGATTCTTTTTCTTTTTTTTTCCCGCTGTGTAATCGGATGTAATATAAAATTTCATAACTCGATGGTAGGTTACCATCTACATTCACTATCACCATATCAGTGTATGTAGAAAAAGTTGAATCAGTTCTATGTACGTAGATGGTTTATATATAGCGTTTTGCTTTGTTTTGTTTTTTTAATTTATGTATACATTCAGACAACAGTAGTTTCGAAAGTATTTACTAAAAGGTTTACTCTATCTCATTTGTAAAGTTATGTATTTTCCTCATTTTCACGGATATAGAAAAATATTTCTTTATGAAGATAGACATTCTACTCTCATTCTTCCTCATTTTTTCCATTCTTTTCTTCCTTTCCCTTTTGCGTATAAAATGAAATACAATTTCACGTCTTCTACTACTAGGAATGACGTTATTTCCGTTTTTACTTGGTGCTTATCGCTTTTATCTATTTTTATATGAAAAATTATTACACTGTAGCAAAAACGTGATAATAAGAGTTTTTCGGATAAATTTTTTTTAATTTTTTTTTTAAAGCATCAAAAAAAATGTGATGATAATACAAAATAAAGAGAAGATAAAAAAGAGGAGAAGTTCGCTCGATCGATAAAATGTTTCTAATTTTTCTATTAAAAATATGTTTATGCATAAAAATTGTCACAAATTCCTTTATTCCTGATAAAAATGTGTCGATTGTCTGCTAGAGATAGCGTTCTAGGTGTTACGAAACTTTCTCAAATCGAAAAAAATTCAGATTTTGTTATAATTATTGAACAGCGACGTACATTTGCCACTTACCATTGTGTTGTGGGAATGATCAAAAATTTTATTGAAAAGTTTAAATGGTGTTTTATGGGGACATTTATGTATGAAGCATGATAAGCTTGTTTTGATTATTATCATAATTATTGTACAATGTATTGAATTTTGGTTTTTAATGCATTTCGCTTTGTTTTATTAAGAAAATAATAAAGAAATATATAAATGGAAGGTAATAAATGTAATTAATTAAAAAAATAAGTTTTACCTATATGAAACAAGACCACTTTACACAACTATTAACCTCACCTTTATTTCCTAGTGTATTTACTACCTGATTACTTTACTTACATTCACATAAATTGACTGATTATAAAATTTTGATGAAAAATCCGCTCAATGAATAGTCCGTGGATGTATCATTGTAGAATTGTATGGTTCTGGAAGAATAAGAAGACAAGGATAGACAATTTTCAGAGTCAATTCTGATTTTAGTACTTTATCCATAAACACATACCAATATAAATGTATGTTTATTAACATAACTGGTTACTGTATATAAATAATAATATTATGAATATATGATATTTAATTGAATTAATTACATATAATCGTAATTATAAAATGTTTAATAATTAAAAACTCAATTAAAAAATAAAATTGCGTTGAAAAATGATTTTATGATTGTTTACTGGTGGGCACTTAAAACCACTTTTTTATAATTATACAATACAAAATACTTGAAAACTGGTAAACAATATAACTTTTAATTTATTTTAATAACTAACTAAAATTACTAACATTACAATTAGTAGTCATTCAGTGTTCGTTGCTTTAGTACGTTCTTAGTGAATAAATAAAATGTAAAATGAATTTCTTTGAAGTTATTGAATCATTGTTCGTATCAAAGATAACATGGCTAATTGTGGCAGTTCTGGCTTTAATTTATCATTACTTCACTCTAGAACATGATTACTTTAAAAAGCGTGGAGTTAAATTCATTAAACCACTGCCTTTTTTTGGAAATATGCTGTCCACAGTCTTAAAACAAAATAACTTTGCAGATGTGTTTAATGGTTTCTACTCTGCCTACCCCAATGAAAAGTATTTATTGTTTCAAATATTAAAAACGTTTTAAATGAGTTTGTTTCCTAATTTAGATTTATCGGAATTTTTGAATTTATGCAACCAACGTTTTTTATTCGGGATCCTGAAATTATCAAACAAATCTCTGTTAAAAATTTCGATCATTTTATGAACCATCGTATTTCAATTGATGAGAATATTGATCCAATGTTTGGTCGAAATTTGTTTTTCATGAAAGGCCAGCGATGGAAAGATATGCGTTCTACGTTGAATCCGGCATTTACTTTAAGCAAGATGAGAAATATGTTTCCATTGATTGCTGATTGCTCAAATAACACAATTGAATATTTGCACAAAGAAGCAAATGGAGAACCCTTAGAGATTGAAATGAAGGATTTATTCACAAGGCATGCAATGACAAATATTTTTCCATATTTCTTGTGACCAAGTTTAATTTTTACACAGATTTACTAATGATGTCATTGCAACTTGTTTATTTGGCATTGAAGTCAATTCACTAATAGATCGGGATAATGAATTTTACAACATGGGAAAGGTTATAACAAATCTAAATGGAATACAAGCATTGAAATTTTTTGGGTTTAATTCCTTTCCAAAATTAATGAAATTTTTGAGAATTTCCTTCTTCAATGCAAAAACAGTGAACTTTTTTAGAAAATTGGTGCATGAAACGATGGAACATCGAGAAAATGCTCATATTATTCGTTTAGATATGATAAATCTTCTAATGGAGGCCAAACAAGAAAAAGTAACTCATAACGATGATGATGAGATGGATGCTAATATCCGATTTGCCTCTGACAAAGAATCAGATATTGGTAAAGCAACATCTGGAAAAATAAAAAGTGAGTATCAATGATTAAATATCTTACAATTTTGATGTCTCATGTTTATTTTTAGAATGGGACGACGATGATTTGACCGCACAGTGCCTGCTATTTTTATTAGCTGGGTTTGATTCAGTTTCAATACTTTTGTGTTTCATGGCACATGAATTAGCAATAAATCAAGACATCCAGGATCGTTTATACGAAGAAGTGAAAAACATCAAGAAACAACTAAATGGGAAACCTCTATCTTTTGAAATGTTGCAGAAAATGAAATATATGGATATGGTTGTTAGTGAAACACTAAGAAAGTGGCCTCCAAATATTGCGGCAGATCGACTTTGCAACAAAGAATTTATTATGGATGACGGAAATGGAACAAAAGTTAAAGTAATTCGAATTCTGGTAACAGATTGTATTCTTTATAATCATATGTAAATTTATAGTTGCAGCCTGGTGATGGCATTTGGTTGCCAACATATTCTATTCATCATGATCCAAAATATTACCCAAATCCAGAGAAGTTTGATCCAGAAAGATTTTCAGAAGAGAATATTGATTCAATCAACCCATCTACATATTTCCCATATGGACTGGGACCTCGATATTGTATTGGAGCCAGATTTGGATTAATGGAGAGTAAAGTAATTATGTTTCATATGCTATCAGAATTTCGTATAAACAAATCTCCAAAAACGGAACAACCTCTTAAACTAAGAAATGACTCAATAAATTTAAAAACTATAAATGGGTTTTCGTTACAATTACGACCACTTATTGAAAAATAAAATTATTATTTAAGCATTTGAAGCTTTTTATTGGTTTTTAAATGCTAAATTTTGCTTAATAAAAATGTAAAATAAATTTATTTTCTTGTTATCGATGTGCAATGTAATTAAATTATGACGATTTTGATCAGTACTGTTGGTTTTTTATTAAATAAGGCACATAGACAACTTCTCAAAAAAATGAAACGTAAATTATTTATGAAAAGTTGTCTTGTATTTAGCGTTAATTAATTGTCTACGATTAAATAGAAGTAAACAACTTAATTAATGATTAGCATTACAGCATTTTATAGTTGGAATTTTATAGTGAATTTGGTCTTGACATTATTGAATAATAAATTAATTAATGGAAAACAGTATAAAACGTATAAAACTTATCTAACAACGAAAAACGCTGCATTCTAATTAATTTAATATTCCTGGTAATAAAAATAATTAAAAATCTTAATTCCGATAACCATGATAATATTTTAAACTATATATCGACTCTTACTATTAAAATTTGCAACTTTAAATCCACCAGATCAATGGTTAATATAATATATAAAAGGCATCAAATTAAAATCACCGAATGCATTTTGTCAACTTTAATAACTTAAAATTTTTAGAACCGAACTACTTCTCTTTAAAACAAAACCTTTAAAGTTACCATCTATATTCACTATCAGCATATCAGTGTATGTAGAAAAAGTTGAATCAGTTCTATGTACATAGATGGTTTATATATAGCGTTTTGCTTTATTTTGTTTTGTTTTGTTTTATTTATGTATACATTCAGACAGCAGTAGTTTCGAAAGTATTTACTAAAAGGTTTACTCTATCTCATTTGTAAAGTTATGTATTTTCCTCATTTTCACGGATATAAAAACGTATTTTATTTATGAAGATAGACATTCCACTCTCATTCTTCCTCATTTTTTCCATTCTTTTCTTCCTTTCCCTTTTGCGTATAAAATGAAATACAATTTCACGTCTTCTACTACTAGGAATGACGTTATTTCCGTTTTTACTTGGTGCTTATCGCTTTTATCTATTTTTATATGAAAAATTGTTACACTGTAGCAAAAACGTGATAATAAGAGTTTTTCGGATAAATTTTTTTTAATTTTTTTTTTAAAGCATCAAAATGTGATGATAAAATGATAAAATGATGATCTGATCAGAAAATGATCTGATTGTCTCAGATTTTGTTATAATTGTTGAACAGCGAAGCACAATTGCGATAAATATATGAATTGCCCTTACCATTATATACCATTGAATAATCGAAACTGGTTATTGTAATGTATAAATGGTGTTTTATGGGGACATGACATGACATGAAAGTGTATTCATGATAAGAAAATTACAATTATTGTATATAATGTGTTGAATTCAGTTCATCCATTTAAATGTGATAAATGCAGCGAATGCTTTTTAATATTGCTTTACTTTTTTTTCTAAAGCTGGATTCAATAACAATTTTATTAATAATAGCAAACGCCATAGACTAATATTGCTCACATAAAACAGTATTTGATATGATTATTAAGAAATCGAATCATGAACATCGTTTTTCAATGGATTTCGTCTTGTTTTAGTAAAAATGATAAAGAAATTATATAGAAATAGAAGGTAATAAATATAATAAATGTAATTAATTTTTCATTTTTCATTGTACCGTGTCTGTGTAATGTGGGTTATGAGTAGCGACACCATGTCAACATGGAACGATGTTGTTACTTTTATTATCAAGCGTGTTGTTATTTTTGTTTTATCATCGTATTAAGAAAAAAGAAAAAAGAAAAAAGAAAGAGAAAAGAAAAACGGAAAAAATTTAATTAACGGAGTTTTTATAACGGATATTAAAAACATTTTGCGCAATGGAAGATTATTATTTATATTTATTTTTTATATTTATATTTTTCTTTCTTTATTATATAAATATCCATGTTGCTATGTATGTATGTATGTTTGCTTATATATTAACAAAGCATTCGCCATGTCAATTTGATTGAAGCAAAAGCATATTTGTTGTGTACAAATGAGAATGTCGTAAGCAATTTTTCACACATGAATTATTTTTTTCATTACGTTGAGATGTTTCACATAACGAGAAATAAAGAAAAGGAAAGAAAGGATAAAAAGAAAAAAGGAGGAAATCAAGCATATACAAAAATAAAGTTACCTTCCGTTTGTTGGCAGAGGAAATCCATCTAGTGCCCATGACACTTGTGGTGTCGGATTTCCGGATGAAGAGCATTTAAGCGACACAGCTGGACCTGGCTGCAAGGTTTGCTGAATAAATGTGTATTCAAAATTCGGAGGTGCATCTTGGCAATGAAACAGAAAAAAAAAATGAATTTAATATTAAAAAAAATTGAATAATCCACAATAACCTATTTTCTAAGTCAATGAATTTTATAAGTACTTAGAAATCAATGGAATTAAGTTTAATACTAATAATAAGGAAATAGCATTTCTTTGTAGAAATAAAAGCTAAACAGAAAACATTTATTATCCTTTTACTGTTTCTAAAGGAGTACAGAGTAGAAAAACTATAATATGATTCCCGTTCATAGAAATAATGAAAGACTTTGTCAGATAATATTTTTTGCTAAATAAATATTTTTGCTCTTATTTATACAACAATGGGCTCATTTGGGCATTGAAATTAAATTCTATACATGCTGGTAACACTTCCAAAGGGCGACAAGACGTCATCTACTATACAACATTTCTTCTTATTTAAATATTTGTGAAATGACAAGGCAAAGAAACGAAAAGAATTTTCCAGAACATGACATTCTGTTGAGAATTTACATATATAATAATGAGAGGATTGCATATTAGATGAGTTGAAATTTATTTTGATTTTTCTTTTCAATTGCCGATGTCTATTTTTAGCCAAAGTGACATAAATTTAAATAAAATATTTTTCCTTTGCATTTTGTTTGAGTAAAATTTTATACTGTACCTCCCAATTGTAATTCGGCAGCAGCTTGAAATGTGTCACCTTCTTGGCGTCGGACGACACATTGATACATGCCCCTGTCTTCTCTAGTGACACCAGTAACCAACAGTGTATCCCCAATACGACCAGCACTTGGTAATTGACGTCCATCCTACACAAATGTTAAAATAAATAATAAAAAATGTTCAACTCTGATGATTTGCTTACTTTAAACCACGTTATGTGCTGCGGACCAACAACTTGTGCTCCATTACTTGTTATTAAACATCTAAATTCAGCTGACCCCGACATATGAACACTAAGGACATTCGGAGATATTTCTATTTGAATAGGCGTAGCTACAGACAATCGTAACTCAGCACTTGCCTCACCACCTATTAAATAATTTTGTTCAGCAATCATATTTTGTTTATTATTAACTATTGGAACTTACCAGAACTAGAAGCGGAACATTTGTATACACCCGCATCTTCGGCAGTTACTGCTTCAATCGCAAGCACAGGACCTAGAAGACGCACCCGTGTGCTAGTCAGCACGGGCAATGGCTCAATACCGTTCAACGTGTACCATCTAAAGACATTTATTACATTTTATTTTATAATGCTAATACATATTAATATGTTTATGCCACAAAAAATGGTCCCATACATAATAATAATAATAATAATAAAAAAGAAACAGAAGCAATAATTCTTCATAAAACCATTTTTTTTATGAGTAATGCCGGTATTACGTTACAATATTTTAACAAATGTTTAATATTTGAAAAATAATATTAAAAAAGGCGAAAAATGGGAAAAAATGCGTCAAGCATTATTCTTTATTTATGTTAAAAAGATATTTAATCAAAATACGATACTTTTCTAAATTAGTTCGCAGGTGCGGTATGTTTGTGATTAATCAAAGTGAGTCGCATTTGAGCCCAATAACCGACTAGTTTAACCGATGCCTGGCATCACATCGCGGTGTATTAAACGTTTAAAAGTATTTTGCTTGGTTAGTTAGTGATATGGGGCAGGTAAATTCACAACCAGAAACTGTGTAAACAACTGCAAAGTCATTAGAACGAGCCATGCAACAAATTTTCAAGTAATTAAGAAAGTTTATTGCACTTTAATAGTGCTTTCATCGTATTTGCATTATACACAAAGTCCAGGCTTAATACTTTTTACAAAATTACATGAACCAAACCCAATTTTCGTGGTTTAAAATACAAAAAAATATTTGCGCCATTTATAAGTCATTTATTATTTTAATATTTGAAGTAAGCTCAACATAAAGACAAGAAATTTTGTTTAAAATCAGTTGGCTTTAAGCTTTTTATTGTTTTTTTTTTTAATATTAAAGCCACACACTTGCAGACTTCGATATTAGTTGTAAAAATATTAACACACATCTGCAATGCGTCAAATATGAATTTCATTTATGTTTAAAAACACAGAAAAAAGAAGAAACATTTTATTGTAATTGTTATATGTTTCGGCTTTTATTCTTGATTATTTTATGCATTGATTTAAATTGCGGAAGAATGGAAAATAGGTTGATAGCATTGAAATGTAAACCTGTTGTGCTGCATATTTAATAATTGTCAATTTGTATATTTATGTAACCATGATGATATATTGGCGATAACGCAAGATAGTGAAGCAACAAACGGTGTTCTGCTAGTTAAAAACATTTATGGCAGCCGACTTAATAATTTCAACAATAAATAGATTTTATAGAATAAATGCACAGATGCACAGATTTTTAACATTGTTGAGACATGAAGAACGAACAGCCTAAACAATAAAAGTTGACTGTTGGTAAAAGTTGTAAACTGTGTCTTTATGTACAAATAGCACACAGTATATAAATGTATAAAGTGCAATCAATATAGTGATTTTCCTGCTGCACACTAGAAACAGTATTCATTAAAATAGAGCCCTGAATTGAGTCTCTTTTATAGAGAATTTTACATATCGGGATGTCTATATTTTACTCATCTGTGGAACAGAAATTGTTCTATACAAGTATAAAGTACACATTTGTGGTGTACGCATGTGTTTCCATACATTGTAATTGGTGAAAAACCAAACCAACAGAGTTTCAAATTCATCGTAAAAATAGAAAAAATAATTAATTTTACGAGATAATTAAAACGCAGAAACAGATTCGCGTATTAAAGGAATTTTTAAAGAGGGTCAATAATTGTTGAAATAATACCGATAATTCTAGGTTGTATTAACCAGGTATTGTTGGCTGTCATATAATTTGTCATCGTTCATGTGAAAATATGTAGGTCAGAAATACGTGTTCAGCTTACTACACAGCCCAGATTTATTATTTCTAGCAGCACACAAACAGTAGCAAATATAATCCTCGCCATAAACATTAACAAATAGTTCATATATTTGTATTAAGTTGGGTTAAATGTTGATGTGTGCGAAAGTGCGTATGCCGGTTTATATAAAGATTGAGTTGCGTTTTAATCCCAACATGTGTCCCACCCATCCCAACGGAACTCACTCTGCCTCTGCAGAACTATGACTTAGGGTTGATATTTCACAATATTCATATAACAACATTGGTTACATTATTGTTGTTTTCTTTCTGTCTTCTCATTTGTTATAAGATTTTATCTTTTTTTCCTCAGAATAGCACAGAATATTATAGAAACGGAAATTTGTAGGTAAACGTCTATATATATATATATATATATATATATATATATATATATATATATATATATATATATATACTGATACTCTGTTTCTGCATGATTAATGTAGACATAAATGACATGGGTAGTTGATTTTACACACCCACCACAATTTTCGTTGAATAATTTACGAAGACGGTTTTCATTTCCTTATAAAAAAAAGGGCAGGAAGCATTTTTAAACACAATTCGTTCGTTTATTTTGTGTCATTTTGGTCAGTATATTCACCCATATAGTCATCCCCATTACATTAATAAACGATATAAAGACAAAACAAATATTTATTCATGTTTAAAAAAACCAATTTGCCGTCTTCTAGACATTTAATGATAACAATGAATATTACCTGTATTCAGGCGTTGGACAGCCTTGTGCAATGCAGAGTAAAACTGCTCCTTTATCTTGGGATACTGATACATGCGATGTATGCTCTACAATACTTGGAGATACAATCCCTCGATGCTCTGAAAAGAAGTTAAACGTTATTGTAAAATTAATAATTTTTTTTTTAATTTATTTAAACGTTTGCATATCAATAGGGGTGCATTCAATTCAGTGATAAGAATTGAGAATTTTTTAATAATAATAATTTTCTTAATATAAACAAATAGTTATAATCTCTTATAAGCTCTAACATCTAGAAAATAGAAACTTCGGATTTTTTTATATCGATGTTAGAGTAGTGGGTGGGTGGTTAGTTGGATGTGATAGATATCGTTCTGCCGACGTTTTGAAGTGTAAAATGTTTTTCCACTTGATCAAGTATAAAATCAGAATTGTATTTAAAAAAATATTTTTGTTGTTCAATGCTCTATAATAGGCGATTGATATTCGTTTTACTTTAGTTCATTTTTACTTGATTTTCTTGTGTGCGGGCACAAATTTCAACAAAAAATAATTTCGGTGTTGCGATGTCAATATTTGTTATCAAACATAAATCTGAATGTGTACGCTGTGCACGTAGATATGTCTCATTAAATTTCATCACCAAGATTATTATTTTTATACAAATGTAATAAATTATTTATTATTTATTTAAATTTATTGAGTAGGCTAGGCACACTCAAAGGATACACACGAACATAACATTTTTCTAATATCATTTAACATTTATTTAAGCAATTACTGTAATCAACAGCACCGCTGTGTGCAAAAGCAAATTATTTGTTATAAAATTCAAAACAATTTGTGGCAACAGTATTGCGAATATTTATGGAAATGGTGTGTCTGTGTATCTGTGCTCATTTAACCCTTCTCGTGTTAACAATTTATACTCAGTCGGTCGTCTATGTTGCTTGTTTTGTTTTTTATTTTCTATAATTTTTTCCTCTTACGATTAATGAAAAACAAATATTTTCGTTTGTTTGGTTGTTTGTTCATTTAAAACTTTTCAGTTTTTTGTTTTTTGTTCATCAGAATTATAAATAATATTTTTTCTTATAAGAAAAAGCTTTATCTTCTAATTTTTGTGTTTTTTTTGTGTGTTTCTACTCGTTTCCGTTTGTCTAGCTAGAATATTTCTGGCAAAGTGACATTGCACATACAAACAGCATAAAGATGAAAACATAAAAAGCAAAAAAATTTAGTTGAAAGGCAGACGATTATTTTTGCTAAAATCATAATAAAATCTGTTGTGTTTATGACAATTTTTTATCATGGAAAAACATTTTTCTGTTTTCATATTTTTATAGTTATAATAATTCATATCACAGATTTTTTATAATAATTAAAAAAAAGATGACGTTTCCGTAAAATGCAGTAAAATAAAAATGAAAAACGAAAAAATAAAAAGAAAAATATGTAATTAAACCGGAGAAAAGAATAAAATGAATTAAAAATAAAATTTCATTTATGCTTAATTCCCTAGTTAGTTAGAAAATATTTTTATTACCATTAATTCTGACTTTCGCAGCAGAACTGACAACTACTTGTCTTGTTAATCTGTGCATCGTTCGACACTTGTACGTAGGAAAGCGATCATTATACTCTAAATTGTGGATGAGAAGTTCTCCAGTTGGTAAAAGGTGGAATTTCCCATCTAAAAATAGAATAAAATACAAAATCATGACAATTTGGAAATTTAATATTCAGCAGAATATACTAATTGAATAGAAGAAATATAACGCAATTTGAGTTACCTCCTTGCAGCGATGGGTAAATATAAAATGCTGGCTCTTGCACCCATGACACGACCCGTACCAGTTCTTTAACGAAGTTAGGTATGACGCAACGTAAAATTGCCGAGCAACCCCTTGAGGCAGACAAAACTTCTATTTCTACCTTATATGCCTGGGCGACAACTGAAAAAAAAAATAAAAATAATTTAATAGAAACAAACTATTCGTGTTCAGGTTCATCAATATACGCTTATTAAAGTGAATAAATTTATTGAATTGAAATCCTGATATAAAATCAACAATCAAATTGTTTGTGGGAGAAATATATTTGATGACTTAAGCTCTTCAGATAATTGAGACCATTCTACTTTGAGTACCAGTGCCTCGGTATTGTTATTTTAAATCTTTTATTATGTGATTGATGCTGTGTATTTCTTTTTGAATGAACTTTGCGGTTCCGCCCATAACCAATTTCCGAGAATAAAATAAATTGAAGCAGTTTGCTAGTTTTATTACATGCTTGAAAAAAATATTCATTTCGTCTAATGTTTAAATCGTATTCCGAGAAACTAGAACAATGGCTCTGTGCCAACAAGATAAATTCAAAACATTCGCAATATAATGTAAGAAATGTGGTGAAATATATATTCACAGTTTATAAAGCACGGATTAGTATTATTTGTGAAAAATATGGGTAAGAATTGCGTGGTGTAGTATCGTGTTGAAAGAAATATGTAATTAAGATAAATGAATGAACACTTCTCGTGGCATTGCCATGGCAACATTTGAATTTTGAACAAGGAAATCATTTTCCCTTATTTCTACTTTCCATCGCTCGTTCATTCTTTTCATGATAAATTAGATTGATAATTAGAAAAATTATTAATTATGAATTATTATATCTGGATTTCATGTTGTTTGACATAATTTGTGGTTAAATTGATAAGTTCTATCCAAAGATGTTCTCTATTGCTATCGACATCATTTCATCGTCAACAATAATGGTGATTGTCTTCCCTCAATAACATAAATAATATAAATCTGTCGAATGCAAGGAATTCAATGATATCGTTGATTGTTGGTTTACGTGTTGAATCTGTAAAGCTATGCGAAAATAAAAACATAAGTGTGTGGGGGTCTTTTGAAAATGCTCATTGAATGTCGTATCTAGAACACCAATGTTTGTACAGCAAATACTAAAATTGAAATCTTTTAAAAGTGTGTTGCCGCTACATAAATAGATTCGACACGGCACTTCCAGAAAATATTTACTCCTCTGTATTGTTGCTGATGCGAAATAAAAGTTAAATCTCTTATTGACTCAGCACGGTATGTTTTGAGTGTTTGTCTGAGCTAATACATTTTTCTACTTATATAACTTTTTTTATCATTATTGTGTACACAGCCGAAAATTAAAATTCGTATGAAAATAAAAGAAATCTCTGTCTATATGAAATTGTAAAGTAGATTCGGTGATTTAATTTATAATAAAATAAATAATGGAATCGTATAAAAGTACTTACAGGCTCTAACTTGTACATCACGAGATATCACTCGTCCAATTGAATTTGATGCTACACACCGATATATTGTGTTATGAATATCTGAAAGTGTTCCCTTTCACATCTCATACAGATATTTATAGATGGTTTAAGATTTGTCTTATTCGGGGTGGTTCCATTACAAAATCTAGTAATCGATGGACTATAAGATATCAATCCAAGAGCACTGAAAAATTAAATAATGGTTGATTTAATTATTTTTTTCAGTTAATATCGACTATAATAAATTTAAAACATATATTATGATGTTTAAATGAATAATTAATAATTTCTCGATAACTAAATTTATCCCAACAACGCGAAATACATCGCCGAAAAGGCGTCATCAACATTTTGCAATACGTTAGTCATGTTTTTCTCATATTTCTTTTAGCGTATATACGGATTCTTTATTCTGTATCATAATCAATGATGATGATGATAACAATGTTTCGATAACAATATGTGTATATATTATCAATAACAATATCAAATAAATATATACAAGGAGCAGCCACGTCAAAGCAGCCATTTCACAAAGCGTCCGTTTAGAAGTTATTTAAAATTGACGTTGTGTCATGACAATAACTTAATAATATAGGAAATGTGTCGTCATTATCATATTTTTCACAATTTTTCTCAATTTTCTTATGCTTCTGTGGAAATTTCATAACGTTATAATTTGCATCAGTATAAATTATATTAAATTATTTTTTTACTTTTAAACAATATTCTACTTTGTGCATTGTTCCTCCTGCCAAGCAGTTTATTAAGCATAAAACTTTCAATAACATTTTCTTCGAACATTTCCAATAAGGCTAAATTCGTTGCTTTGCTTTGAAAACATAAACTGTTATTATCGCACGTGTACTTTTGCAAACTATTTCCAATTTAATTTCGATTGCACAAAGTGTTTCAAACAGAGTTGCGAAAAGTTTTTTGAATTCATTATTAAGCAATTAATACACGCTATGAGCATACACCGATATAAATAAAGTAATTTAAAATTAATTACAGGGATTAGGAAAGACAATTAAATTGTTTTCAAAAAGTGAGGAAAGTCGATATGCATATTTATTTTTATCACAGTAATTGCATTTAGAATATTATTGAAATCATTTCGCATATAAATCTAATTAATTAATGCTCTGGAATATTAATTTCACATCAAATGGGGCACCTAATGATTTATTCATTGCATTTAAGTTTGTCTTTTAATTTGATATTCATAGCTTTTGCCGTCGCCCAATGTAAACACGTAAACCCTTATTTATTAATATTAATTTCCCTACCATTGAAATTTAGAAAAATATTTTGGAAAAGGTTTTTTACAATTAAATATTGACCGTTGCATGCATATGTCGAAGGTGTAGATAAATTATTTATATGCAGTATTTGAATGTAGAGTTTGTTATATCCTGAGTAAGAAATTAAAAAGCAGAAGAAGATACAACAGGTTACGTTGTGCCATTAGAAAAGAAATCATCTGTGCAACAAGTGTTGGCTAGTCGAAGATGTTTCCTTTTTTCTAAGAAAACGAAAAACTTATATCATATGTGTAATAAGGGTGGCAAAGAAGAAACCGAAGAAAAAACAGTTTTTCTCATCATGCAATATGTGAAAATATTTCCATTTCATCCTTAAAAAATTCTTACATCATTCCTGTTTCGTGTAACAAAAAAGCTCAAGCTGTTTTGAATTATGAACAGATAAAAATGATACACCCTTGTATGTCTTCTATATATTTGAATCTGTCATACATCACACCTTCTCATTTCTGAGTTATTATTTACAAGAAAAATAAATGACTTTTAGAGAACAAAGATTTATAAAAAAAATTTCGATTACAAATAAACTATTTCGATGCTTTCGAGTGGATTCATTTTCCAATTTTACTTTAATAAACATTATTAACAGACAATTTGAACTTTGTTCAGCGAAAAATTGAGTCTAACACCTTAGTTCGTTGACTTTTTAAATTTATCATAGTTACCGACTCCTCGGAGGATAGATAACACTTTGTTGTCACTTTATTACATTTTATAAAATCGGCAGTATCTAATGCTTTGCTATAAGAAATTACAAAAAGTAATTTTAGTGTGCGTTAAGATCTTACATGACATAGTGATATCACCTTTCACCATTTCTTTAATTTTTTTTCTAGCTAATTCAAAAATAGATTAAACAAGAAATGAGAATTTGAATTAAATAAATGGAAATTGAGTGGAATAAATTTAAAAGTAAAATTGAAATAAGAAATTTAAATAAATCCAGAGTACCGAGTACCAGTACTGTTATCTTTGTAATTCTTCATCTTATTTGGTAAACATTACGCGATCTGCATTAAAAGATGAAGAAAAAATTGAGTAAACAAATCAAATATTTTTTATTTTTCGCATAATTTAAGCAAATATTTGATTAGATTGGGGTTTTAGGATTTTTTATTGAGCTTCGTCTTGTTATTATTTTGCTTTGATTGAAAAAACTAATCAAAGCACTTTGCAAGTATGTAAGATATGATTGATACAATCATTTTTAAACACATACTCATACTTATATGAGACTTTAGACAAACTTTTGGCCAGTATATGTCTGTAAAATGATTCAATAAAATTATAAAAATCTGCATTTTTAAGTCTTCCCTTTCATCACTTGACATTTTGAAATTTTTCATTTTATTTAAAATTTAAACCAGAAAGGATTTATAAAATTGTCAATGTACTACTTGTAGAAAAATTCTTTGGCTCATTCATATCAAGAAAATACTGAAGCAAGTACAACTACTTTGCCCCATTTCCTAAACATTGTGTCTAAGAAACTTGTGAACAAGTAACGACATTTTAACAAATTGAATGCAAATTTATTCGAATA
The DNA here is from genome assembly GCA_961205885.1 of Ptychoptera albimana. NCBI lineage: Eukaryota > Metazoa > Arthropoda > Insecta > Diptera > Ptychopteridae > Ptychoptera > Ptychoptera albimana. Next base: position 20,433,877 of record OY540804.1, read on the forward strand.
ATAAAAAGTTTCTAAAAGAAATCAAAAGGCGACAGCAAAAAACCAAACATTTAAAGCAGTTTTAATTTATTATTTAGTCAGTTCTACACTAAATATTTGCTGACTCGTAGTCAGTTACTACTGAATAATAGAGATACAAAATTTGGTATATTTTATGGAAGAAATGAAAATCAGAAAGAAAAATTTACATCAAAACTAACATTATAAATATTATATGTTTAATAGTGGTGTGGTGGTAACAGTGGTGTGGTGGCTACAATATAAATGGTGTGAATGTTTTCAATCAATTTCCACACTAAACAAGATGTATATCAAATAACGTTACGTGCAGAATAACATCTGAAAAGTATTATTAAATTCTTAAAACGGAAATAGAAGACGAAAAATAAAAAATCGTTAGTAAGTTTATCTAAATAAAATCTCGATGTGCTACGATTCAATTTGATATTCGAAATGTTTTCTAAATCGAGCAAATTGCCAATTGGTAACTTTAAACGATGCCATTTCGGCAATAATAACACAATTTAGTTTACGGAAGTAACACATTTTATTTGACTTTTTCATCGTTTTCCAATAAATTTCCGATGTAGGCATGCAAATGAATAAATTTGATAGTGAAAATGAGAAGCAAAAACAATAAACGCAGCAGTATTCGATCCGGAACATCACATTTGTTACACAGGCCATCAACAGTTTTCGCATTTATTCCAATCAATTGGCTACAATCTTTTAAGGCTTGTCTATCTCTTCGAACATTTTTTTCCGTCTTTAAACAACGATCATCATTTTTGTTCAACACCCTATTCAATATCGCTACCAAAATCACATTTTCAATAAACACTAAATTCTTTTCCCCTTTGTTTTATTTTTTTTTTCTATTATGGGTTGCAAACAAAACAAAACTACTCAAATGTGTATTCGGTCCTGCTTAATTGCTTGCAAATCTTATATAAATCCAATAAACTTAATTTTCGTCAGCGAATTACACAATTTATTGCGGAAGAGTATATTCCATGTAAATTTCATTTCAGTAAATTACTTCCAAATTGACTTTCATGATGTAAATTTTGTTTACATCAACAATAAACTGAATTCTTTTAATTAATTTGACTATTTTGAAATAGAAATGAATCCTCTGTGCTCAATAGTCACTGTCTTTCTCTTAAAGATTTTAGCACAATTTTCTCGACTTTTCCAGTATTATTCTAGTTAGTTTCACTGTTATTGTGGGTTTGAACGTGTCCACAGAATACGCATAAAACATTCATATATGTCAAAGATTGTCTCCTGGTTTGCCTGTACTGAATCTATCATACCTCGGGGTAATCATGTCACGTATTATACTTTCAACGATACGTCGTCATCATTTTTCAAGACTTTTACAACGCAGTTGTGTTTGTACATACAGATACAGAAGATCTAGATAAAAATGATTCGTATTTGATATTGTGATGAAAAATAAAAGGGTTTTACCCCATTCCTAGCATAATAATAACAATAACAATAATAACAAATGAAGTACTTTGAAGAAATGTTGTGGTACAGATAAAGTAAATGTGATCAAACTTTCTAAGACAATAAATATTCTTTCGATAAATTTTTATATAGTGTTTATCGCTTATTATACTCTTCTATCAATATTATTTCTCGTAATCCTATCTATTTTAATATCAGGGAAATAAAATCGATACGTTTGTTTACTTTATGCGAGTTTTATTTTAATTTGAGTAGATTTAATAATTGTTAGAAATATGATGTTGGTAGAGTTCTATGAACGTTTATATTCCTATCAGTTTCATACAGAATAATATTTGAAACTTGGCACCTGCATGTGCCTAAATATTCAATAATAAACATGCTTAGAAATAGGACACTCGTATCCGCGCCTTTTATATACACAATGAAAAATTATGTTTGTAAAATGCACAAGCAGAACAGAACTAAGTAAATACAGAAATACAGATCAGACAATGATTTTTTGATGACTGCGAATATTATTTGGGCTAAGTTTAAAAGACAAAATTTATGCTAAACACAAAATTACGTAAATCTGAAAAGGAAACAATTGTTAAAAACACCTTCAGCAGACAAAGGAAATATTTCATCAAAATTCATCATCCTTAGGCGTTTTGATTATTTCGTAGAAGTTTTACTTTAATTCCGACGGATTTTCAACGAGGGATAAGATTAAGGAATTATTGTGTTATTTTATTCATAAATTGTTAATTAACAAAAAATTAATTGTTAATGAAAATAAGAGAAAAATTCTGATTGTAGCAATGCCGTCGGTTGTGAAGATGAATCAACATTTTTCGAAAAGTTTCGTAAACATTAATTGCAATTAAAAATTAATGACTTAAATAACTTATATTTATAGAAATAAAATTGAAGTTCCATTGCATTGCCTGGGAGTTATTATAATCACTGTACTTCTGATAATTAAAATCTATTCCAGGGCATTATATCCATTTTAATGATATAATTTGTAAAGAGATTTTTTAGTTTATTCATATGAAAAGAATCATACAAATGACACAATGAACTACAATAACATTATATGTATAGTAACTCGATTTCATTTGAATAACATTCATTGATAACAGGTAAACGGAAATAACTCGGTGAACTTTAATACTATCATAATTTGCAAGCACATTCAGGGTAAATTCCGTAGCGAAACTCACCATTGTTAATCCAAAATATACAAAATATAAGTACAAAATAGTGTATATCCATGTTTTAAACTTTTGTATCTTGACGTTTTGCGGTTTATAAAATCCACCAAACACTATTGTTCTTTCTTTAACACTGGCACACACTTCTCATTAAACTAAACTTGAGACACGCTTTGATGCAGAGATCAATTTGTTTTCAACGAATAAAGCGGTAAAATCACGAAGGAACGACAATCACACAACTAATTATTATTGAACGCACTATCCTTTTCAGTAAATTATATATCAGAATGTATATATAAAAATTAATTTCGAATGAAGGATGGAGCTTTTGGCGCATTTCACTAAGAAAAAAACGCCAATTCTTATTTCACCACCGTAACATCTTTCGGGCATAAACCATTCGACGTTTACTCCACAACTGAGGACGATGACAATTTTAAATGCTTCTCAGCCATTTCAAATATCACGGAAATTCTCTACGCTCTATTTGGCTTCGGCTTGTGCATCGTTACATGCCAGTTTACCATATTGAAATATTATTGTAGGGGAAAATAAAAGTAACGAAGCGTCGTGAGAGCAGAAGAGAAACACAACAAAGCTCATGGAATATGGAAAAGCTCTTTCCACTGGAGATGGCTTTCTATGAACTTTCTTTTTCAATATGGATGTCGTTTTTCATTATACTCGAGTCTAGAACACGGAAAAATCAGATCTGATCGAAAACACTCAAAATCCAAAAACGACAAGTCCGATGTCTGTTATGTAAATGGAAATTTGATTAAACTAAGAATACAACAATTTCAATTTTCTGATTCTGATTTATTTATTTAGATTTTAAATTTTTCAATAGTATTGGTTCAAAAGTAGGGAGCACACTGCTACTGATTTGCATACAGTCAAATTGTTTAGTTAAAAATTGCAATAAAAATATTTTTTAATTACGCAGAAATCAGGTATACAGCATATGGGCATCCATGCACAATATAAATTATTTTTTATCGATCGTGCACTCTGGTTCTTTTGTCGTATCGAGTTACGTGCATGCGTCATTTATCCCTAATACGTTTTCTATTTTACTTCAATTTATTCAATTCTTTGTTTTAGTCACATTGTAAAAATTTAAAACAAACACTTGACAAACTGTTCGAGTGATGAATTCATGCTGCATACATTCTCCCGTTTTTCTAATACAACATTTTTATTTTAACATAAATTTCAAGTAGTCTGAGTCTGTGAATAATAATAACAAAAATGTCACAAGCTACGTTTGGTGGAGGAATGAAATGCATCGCATTTACAATAATCGGAGTTATTGTAATAATATTTCGCTAAATTAACATAGGTTAAAGTCTCACTGAGTTATGCACAGAAAGTTTGCTTTATTTTACATTTCTTAGTATGAATAAGAAAGATGCAAGTGCGACAGGCTATTGTGTTAGCAACAAGTAGGGAACATGTGCGCACAATGGTTTATTCACTTAGAAAATAACATAAGAAAAGTGCTTAGTTCATAACTCCATCATAATTACAGACATTTAACATCGCTTCGAGTTTTTTCTTAAATGTTCACAAAAAAAAAAAAAAAAAAAAAACAAATTAAATAGAAACGAATCAAGATTTGAATGCTGCAAATAAATTGCGAATATGATTTTCATAAAACAATATAATAAAAATGTTAAATCATCACATTTGACTGTTTAATTGTTGTTATGTGCAGCGAGGAATTCATTTTATTCCAGCGAATTTTTGCCAACGGTGCAATTTTTCAAAATAATTTCATATTGAGTTCATACTTTGATTTCATTCAAATGAATGTTCAAAGTTCTTAGTTCTTAGCGCTTTGATGTTGGTGAGCACTTAATGAAAAAGGAAGACAATCATTATATGGATAAAAGCCAATTCTATTGTGAATTAATCGCAATTATAAAATACATTTTATTGTCATTTCTATAGTGAAAGCAATTTTTTATTTGTTTTGCGTTTTATTTTAATTACGCCGATTGTGTTATTATCATTTTCGTTATTTAATTTATTTTTAAGTGATTTAATTCACTTTAAACATCTAATTGATAAAGTTTTATTCTGTTGGCAGAATATTGTATTGCATTGCCATTAGTTGACATCAATTATAATCTCTCTTCATTCCAAAATTCCTAATCTTTCGCTACGAGACCATCAAGTACAACAGGCCTTACAGCGAAAAAGAAATCAAGAATTGCTTTACACGCGTTTTTTTCTTCAGACAATCAGAGATATGCAGATAAAAAACAGCAAAAGCCCCACAACGGAATCTAACCATGTTTTCGCGATGTAATCATTTTTGTAAGAATATTTTTCTTATTTAAAATTTTTGTAATGCAAAGCAGGGAATTTATTACCAAATTATGCTAGGCTAGGATAAAGCAATTTAAATTATAATTCATATAAATAAATATTTTATTTCGGTAAAATGTGTTTTCGTGATTAAAATTTCAATCAAAAGTGTTTCTCCTGCGGAAATAAAAGAAGAAAAAACAGAAATGTTTCAGGAATAATTTTAAAACTAATTGAAAAAGTGTGTTTGGTATTTGGCAGGGTGTAATATTTGCATAACTCGATTTAAATTAATTTAACAATTTAATTTGTGTTTATTTTCGTTTTCCAGTATTTACATTTGCATTTGCATTCGAACAAATTTAATTTTGTTATCCATTGTGGAAATCTGAGATCTCGTTTTTCAATTTAATTGTGTTTATTTTACATTTTTTCCCTTTAGACACGTCTTACGAGTTTCAGCTCAATATAATATTGATTTCAGCGATGTTGTTGTATCAGATTTTCTTTTTCTTATTGACAAATTATTAATAACTGAACAAATACTGAAAATATATTAAAGAATTCTGGTATATGCGAAGCAGTAGATAGGCTTCTGTAGACAATAACAAAATATATTTTCTAGGAACGATTTTAGCAATTTAGTATTTTCTACGTTCAATTATTCTTTAATATCAATTACGGAGTTCTTTGATATTTTCGATCAAATTTCTGGATTCTCAGAAGTTTTTCATTTTTGTGATAATCGAAGTAAATAAAAATTGTCAACATATGCGAGAAATATCTTTGTCTTCTCGCTTTGCACGGTTACACAATTTTTACCATTGGCGATTTCACATAAAAAATTGCAAAAAGTTATGAAAAAATAAAAATTATTGATTTGTCAGACGCAGGTCATTGAATGGATTTACCGCCACTTTCCACAAATCATGAATTTACAAAAGTAATTAATCTGTTATTAAGTTATTGCAGCGCTGACAAATAATAAATTCTCACCCGGGCAACACAAATCTAGGTCTTACTAAGTGGCAAAAAATCCATCTCTTTTCGAGCTCTCATCGCTTTTTTTTTTAAATAATTCATAAAAAGAAAGGATTTTGATTGCCATTGGTATCGTTTCCCCAATCAATGCAGATACAATAACTATCGGCATGCAAGCATATTTCTACATCAAACCAAATTCATGTTTTGTTGTGATACAGATAAGACCCGCATACATTCCTTTTTAATATGTTAATCATGATTTGAAATTGAATTAATTGTGGATAAAAGCAAACAGACAAGTTTTTTGTCGAAAGGCTTTCTATTACAAATTCTCCACAAAGTCATGATTATTTTGTATCGAAAGCTCAAACAATTACTTTGTTTGTTATGTTTAAATTGTTTATGTAAATATAAATAGCATTAATAATTGTCATAGCACAAAATTATGCAAATATACAAAATGTAGAGGCGATCGATATTGTACGGCCATGACATGACCTAGTTTAATTCATAATCATTTAATGGCAATTTCCAAAAATAATAAAACTTGCTCAACACCATTTCATATTTGTCTGTCAAAATAATTTTGTTAAACAAACAGAAAACTAACTAAAATGTCCATGGACCTCGATTTTAACTCATTTTAAAGCATATTCTGAGCCTGACCTATATACTGTGGTATTTGCGTCGAGTTGCTGTAGATAAAAACATCAGATAGCATTTCCATAGACCGGACTTAGCCGTTTTTAATGAAAATAACTAAATCAGTTTAATAATCCTGACAAAGTAACTTAATTATAATTCCAATTTCATTATAATTATTGGAGAGGATAAAAACATAAATAACATGATTAATAAATAATTATTAGCATGTTTATATTAATCATAATAAAACTTTTAGCAGATTTTCTTTAGTTTTACCAACATAAATTATACACAGGTGGTGAAGGACGATAATTTAATTATCTTAGATTATAATGATTAAAATAATAATAAAAAAAAAAAAATCATTTTTGCTTAACGATGGTAAACTTTTAGGAAAATCTTCGACTAATTGCGAGAAATTTTATTCATTTTTAATTGTGGTTAATGAGCTGGCGATTATTTGGCTTTCGGTGTTATAAAAACCATGCTGGTTTTATGTGTTTATAAGATTCTATCCAATGCGGCGCAAAAGTTTGGTCCATAATCGCACAAAATTATTATTTAATTATCGTAAAAATTTAACATTCAAAAAACCATTTACTGTCATATTAGTCGCATGGAGTATGATTAATAAATTTAAGATGAAAACTCGTTTTAAATGAAATATGTAAACAGTTTACTATGGATTTGTGAAAAAGTTAAGGTGAGACTCTTGTCCTTTAATTAGATGTCTATAAATTAATTAATATAGATGTAACAGACAAATAGTCGTAGTGTATTATAAATCGTGCATATGCACAAGGATTTATGAAAATTCGGACATAATTTGATGACAATTTGTTAAGCATTCACAAGTTAATAGAGGGTTCTTACTGTTCGATATCAATAGATTCATAAAATTCTTCATTATGATTTACCTTTTTGATTTACAAAAACTACAACTGGATGCTTTAATACAGTAGATAGCAAAATATGGTTTTTAATGCTTGAAAATAGGAAGTGGAGTGTCCATAACGTACATTGGCAAGTACAAAGCATATTTGAAAAGAGCTTTGTCAGTTAAGCGATTTGCAAAATGTGTGAAAACAAGATTAAAGTCAACGTTACATAAAATTTTCCCATCTCACCGATGAATCTTATTTTTACTGCATTCAATCTCAACTTGAAGTTTGAATAAATAATAAATAAAAATACAACAATGCCTTTATGTTTGCTTCTGATATTTTTATTTATAAAGCTTCAGATATTATTATGTAACGAAGAAGATGTATTCATATCTTCAGAAATATCTTGAATTCTATTTATGAATCAAGATTTATTTATTTTTTTTATGTATTTTCATCAATTGACGAGAAGTTTTATTCTTATTTACGAAATATAAAAATCTTATTTTATGTCAATTGAAAGCCCGATGAATAAAAAGAAATGAGAAAAAAGTTTGACATTTGAAATTCCTAAGCAAAACCATTTTTAGACTATTTGTGGAATTCAATTCATGAAACCAAATTGCTTCAGTTGGTGTTAAGAGTCTATCTCTGAATACAAATTGTTCGCAAATTAAAATAAATAAATCAAATGTGTCACTAAAAGTAATTATTTTTGCTTAATGAGGAAAATTAATAATTTTCAAAGGTAAGCGGTTCTCTCGTTCTGTAATTAAAATGCTTGTTTAAAATGAAGCATTTTTGATGGGAGAAATAATTTTTATCGAGTTTAAATCGATGAATAGAAAAAAAAATAATAATTTTAAAGTTTGAAGTGCGATTCACTTGCTGAAGTTTAATCCTACCTGCACAGTACTCAGAAATACTACAATCTTATATCACCAATCGATATTTTAGAATAAAACATGATAATGTTTACTCTGAATTAAAAGAAATAAGAGCAGGGGTACCACAGGGAAGTGTGTTGGGTCCAGTCCTTTACCTACTATACACACATGACTTACCTGAGCTTGGAGATAACACTATTGCTACATTTGCTGATGATACATCAATATTGGCAACTGGAATAAACAATGAAGATGCAGCTGAAAAACTACAATCTGCAATCACAGAAATATTCAATTGGACAAAAAAATGGCGTATCAAACTGAACGAAGCTAAATCAACTTACATTAACTTTACTAATAAAAAAATATCATACATCCCGGTATTCATGAATAACGTAGAAATACCGTATTCAAACAAAGCCAAATATTTAGGCATGACACTAGACACGAAGCTTCGCTGGAAAGCACACGTAAAGATAAAAAGAGAAGAACTCGGCATTCGTTACAGACATATGTACTGGCTGATTGGAAGAAATTCTTCACTATCAACATACAACAAATTGCTTCTCTATAAGCAAATCTTAAAACCCATTTGGACTTATGGTATTCAATTATGGGGATGTACTAAAAAAAGTAATGTGCAGATAATACAAACGTTTCAAAATAAAGTATTGAGGAATATAATTAATGCCCCTTGGTACATCAAAAACACCAATATCCATAGGGACCTAAAGGTGGATATGGTACACACAGTAATTAAGAAATTTGCAGCTAGTCATGAACAAAGACTACAACAACACGTGAATATCGAGGCAATCCAGCTCCTTGATACCACAAATATCATGCGTAGACTAAAACGTACAAAACCACATGAATTAGCATGTAGTTCGAACACAAATTAATATAAAACTAAAGTTAGAATAATTTAAGAAATAAGACTTAATCAATTCTTAATATAATGTAACCGTAGTAAATTAAAGATAGAAATAAATTGCTTATTGGTCATATACTGACTAGATTGTAATAATAAAAAAAAAAAAAAAAAAAAAAAAAAAAACTTGCTGAAGTCTGTTGAGTTTTTATTGGAAAAAGTTTTTTGTTTTCATTTTGTTAGAATAATTTGAAGAGTAAAAATCAGAAGCAGACATCTTTATGGATAGCGTATATAATCTTCTAAATGCTCCCGAATATCCAATTCATTACATGTGGCATTATATTTGTCCGTTGTTTCTAGATCTTTTTAGGATTGTGCTTTGCAGAATTGAAAAAACAAAATCAATTTTATGACTTTGTGTTATTTCGTAGCATTATGCGCCTTAGTGTTGGGATTATTTTATCCATGGCTGTGCTTTTCCGAAATCAGAGTTTTAAATTCTCTTTCTATTTTTGTTTCAATTGGTTACACAAAATTTCCAGATCTAGACAGATAAGAGGTGGTAAAACGAATAAAAATGTGATGCCAGAGTTTGCAAATAAAATTTAAAATTTTGATAAATTGATTAAAGAACAAATTGTGTAAAAAGTTTATTAATCATATTACCAAATGTATTTTGTACCTAATGCGAAGATTAATAATTAAAATTGTGTAAAGATTTTAATTAAAACGAATTAAGAGTGGCATATGATTAAATAAAATGTTCTTAAGAAGCAAAATTGTCATTTAGTATTAATAAAGATAAATAATTATTCTGTAAGCTTGACAACATAATCTCTAGATTAAAGCTCTTTGAAATAGAAATTTATTTATTGTTTTCCCATTATTATGAATAAAGCGTAAAAATGAAATAAAATTCAAATAAATTGAATAAATTTTCTTCGGAATTCAGTCTATAAATATTATTTGTGTAAATAGATAGCAAACTATAATAATTTATTAAGAAAGCACAACAAGTGTTTGGTGAATGCACAAGAATTCCCACACAACAGATTGAAAGCCACGATAGCTACGCGAAAATGTGGGGAAGTAAAATGGGGTGCAAATGTATAACAGAGAAAAAAGTGAATTAAATTTGTAAAGCTAAGAAAAATTTCTATTCAAACGAAAATAAATCTTTATAGACAACCTTGATTTGCTTCAGAAAGTATTTGCTGCTGCTTAGAATTACAAATGAGAATGAGCACCAGTATAAGCTGTAAGAAAATCGTACAATTCTGCTTTCTTCTGTCGTTTCATTCGTAAGATTACTACTCTCGAAGTAAAACGACTAACGTGCATTGTGTAAAACGACAATGGAGTGAATTTTTATTCAAAGGGAAATATGTAAATTGCGATATTAAATGCTTGGAATTTGTTACAGTATTTTCTTTGATCTCAACTAATGTTTCTTACAAATGAATTTTTTTTATCTACTCTAAACTGCGACATACTCTAAATACTTAAACATTTAATTATCATTATCAGATGAATAAAGATTAGCTTCTGCAATACTTATTAGCTATATCGTTATATTGATAATATTGATACAGAAGCTTACTAAAGCACTTTATTTAGTTCCCAAGTTTATATGAAATTTTATATAAAATGCTCAGATATTCAATTAAATAAAATGTTTCATTGTTAGTGCTGAATGTTTTGAGGAAGTTCTGAGCAATAAAAGCCATCGCCAATTAAATGAAATGCAAATTTATTCAAAACGAAAAACTTAAAAGCAGTAAATGCAAAATAAAATAAACTTTGTCGAATTTCTGTTTGTTTATTTTAGTAATAATCAGCCACTTTAAAATATTTGATTACTTTGGCAAGTGTTAAGTTTATTTAGAGCTGATAATATTTTTCAATCGTACCACCGATTTAATGACAAAGTGGGATTGAATGCCGAAATGTGGGAGTACACAACATGCTAGAAATATTTAATTTACGAAAACATTCATAAATAATAGAAATTTTAGAAATATTTGGAGCCACGTTTTGCTAATAAAAGTTTACTAAAAAACACTAAAAACATGCTCATATTGCTAGCAGAAGTCATGGAGCGTAAAAAAATGAAAAATAAGTCGACCAATGTATGCGGCATTGCGGTTTACAATTTGTCAAAGAGTTAAATAAATTATTGAAATTATGTTGACTTAAACTATTTGCGTTGGGCTTGTTTACAAAACCTCGAATTAATTTTTCATCCCTAACGTGTTTTTGACAAACAAAGTTTTGTTTAAATATTTCAGCAAAACACAAAATTATCATAATTGTCGTATGAATAGAAACTATTTATTTGGCTGATCACAATCGATACTTTGCCCTTTAATGTTTTCGTTGATATGCACACATGCTACGTCTATTTACTTAAGTAAATGAAATTTTCCCTCAATTCAAAATATTCTTAGTGTGTGCAACGAGATAATGGCGTCATAATTAGGCATTTTCATTTAAATTAAAAATTCATATTTTGTTATGCCACAGTTTGTTAATTCGTTATGCATTGCGTTCATCCAAATATAAACAGAATGTTGCTATGAATAATGAAATATTTTGCAATTAATATATTAACTTTACGATTTGTGGAATACTTTATTAAATAAATACCCATCCACACTGAGCATACTGCCAAGGAAGAGTTTTATTTCTGGTAATCGTTATATCGAACAAAAACCTTAGCGGATTCAATAAACCTTCAGACGTTGCATGATCTAAATCTTGTAAATTAATTATAATGTCGTCACAAAATTTATTATTTTTAGATTAAAGTTGATGCAGTTTAATAGAAAACTAATTGAAATATTTTTACAATAAACACTTTGCTGTAATTTCCCTTGTGTAATAAATTTGCTTTTAAAATTGTGCAATATTTCCCAAGGGATATTTTGTTATGATAGATAAAGTCGCAGGTCGCTATCATTTATTTTCATTGTAAGATTAGTGTTGGAAGCTGCCACACATTTCTTACATGCATTACAGATTTCATTAAACTTTTTATTTTTGTTATTCTTGAGCTTGATTTATCCTTTCTTATCGTGGCTAAATATTGATTAAAAGTTCATTTTCCCAATTCATAACTAATTTTTGGCAAATTGCAATGAAGCAATGTCTGTTGATATTAAATCGAGAATCGTTTTCTTAAACTCTTATCTGCAAAAGTTTAATTTAAGTATCTGGAAATATTTATAACCGAATGAAATGATTCTTGAAAAATATAATTATTTTAAATCTCTCCAGGTTTTTTCGAAATAAGTAAGTGAATTAACGCTAAGTGGATAATTGAATAAATAATTATTATCTGCGTTTAAATAAAAAAATCGAGAATTGAATTTAAAAGCCAGGTAACTGTGTTATCAATGTCAATTTGTCTGACTTATGTTTATGACAGAAACGACAAACTTTTTTACAAACTTGTTGTGAAACTCAAAACTCATAGCACAGTCAACATTTGCGATGATACCGCATTTATTATCTATAAATTTCATTCAAATCATCTTTAAGAATTATAAATTTTTTGTATTATTTATATACGAACGCAATATCTGAATATTATTACATTTCCCATCATTAAATGTCCACAAACACAGCTTTTTGTTTAAAATCTTTTGTTTTGCTATAAACTTTTTATTTGTTATTGTTTTTAAGCTTTTTCTTCTCTTTGAAAAACAATGGAGCTTTATGTCAATATTTAAATAAGCATAAAGCGATATAAAAAGAATCGTTGATGGAGATGGAAATGGAAAGGTTTAATGATATCGAGTGAATACAAGAATATTTTTTGCAAAGTACGTACTTTAAACGAACCAAAGTTGTTTCCAAACGTAAAACATTTAATAATGCAAATTGCTTAATTTTGTTGCTTATTTTGTTGTATCTTCAAATATGATTATTAAAAAAAAATGAAAAGGCGATAATGAAAATAATGTAAACGAAAAAAGTTTCGTTTTCCTTGTAACTGAATACAATGAGATGAATTTCTTAAGAAATATTCGCTTTTGTGTAAGGAGTATCCGCAGTAAAAGCAATTAAATAAACAAAGCGATGCGTAAAGTGTTGTTGCATTACGTTGAATTCAATTTCAATAATTTATTTACAAAGAATTTTCATTAACAATTGAGAATTTTAACTTTAAAGCTCCGATACAAATATAAACATTTATATTAAGGTGCTTAAAACAAAAGCTGCAACAATAAAACCGATAAGAAAATATTGTTCTTACATGGTGTAACACATAATAAGTCTTAATCTTCTCATTTTTGAACAAAAAATAAATTCTTTTGACGGCGTGTGAGTTCGCTGAATAATGCCTCAAGGAGAAAACATTAAGGTTTGCCAACGGCAATCAATTTGTCTCTAAGGATATTCTCATATAAATTTAAAAGAATCAACAGCTACCAAGTTGGAATTATACGAATTTGCTAAATAAATTCGCTCTTTAAATATTTTTTGCTTTAAGAAATTACAAATTAGAAATTATGAGCTTTAAAGATTAAAGATAAAAGATACAAACAGTGGATCACCGGAAGGTAAGAAATTGCGAAATTATCTTGTTAATTTTTATTTTTAATTACTCAATCCAAAATTACTCTTGGCTGTGACTGTCTTATTACGAGGGAATCTATTTATAGTACTTTAGGATGAAATTTATTTATATTTAAATCATTTTTTCCTCATTAAAGCATGACGACTCGATAAAATATTATGACTGAGCGATAATGTGAAGACAATACATAATCATTTGCTTGTTTATTGATTTTATTTATAAACGTCTATCGAGTGCTGATTAAACTATTTGTGAATACTAGTCGGCGCTGTAATATGATATTTTTGGATACATTTGAAGCGTTGTGACATCGTTTAACCCTTTCTACACATTCGTTTTACGTAATAAAAATTAAATTTTGTTGCTGCCATGATTGATGAAGAATTTTAAATAACAAAATTGTTTTTGTATTGATTACAACATTGTTCAGTTTTATGGTTTCTATAGATGGGGTTGTTTATAAACGCCCGCAATATTTGTTTTCCGTATCACGTTACACAGCGTATGTCTTTTTTGTAGACATTTTTGCGAACAGTGAGAGCCCTTTAACGCTGCTTTTTACTAATGATTGTTTGATACGAGATTTTCGCGTTTATAAGAAACATTTAGTAATAAATGCGACTAAATAACTAAAAATAGACACAGACAAATCTCCATAAATTTGTTTTTGATTATCATTCCATAATTACATTTATTTCCATTAGCTAATATTTATTTTTGAATCATTTGCCTCTCTGCAAACGAATTGCTGTCATCTTCCATGATACAAAAGCAAAAAAAAAGTTTCAATCAAATTTATGTAATTTATGAAGTTTACTCAGTTAATGTAAATAATTTTTAATTAAAATCGTTACTTGAACAGGTCAAATATATTTTTTTTCTCCATTTCTACTTGTTTTGATAATTTTTTCTCATGTTGCTGATTTTTACTTGTTATACCGAAATGGCATTTTTCTCGTTTAATGCAATTTCATATGGAGAATGTAATTAAAAAAATGTAAAATTTGTGCTATCATAAATTTTGTTCTGTAAAATAAATTTAGATTTTATAAATAGATTTCGTAACAATTTTCATTCCACAAATACGTAAAAAAATCTGTGAAGAAAATTGTTTAGCGCAAAGTAAAAAAGCGAAAAAATAAAGAAAAAAAAAATGTTTTACAGATTCATTGAAGTAAAAGTAAATCTAATTCAAAGCAATTTTCAACTCCATTTAGTAAATTCGAAATGTGAAGAAAAGTTTACTGAAAAGCACTTTTTAAGAAGCACATCTGTTTCGGTGTAATTTATTTTGGAATGACAACGACAACCAATAATTAAAGTTGCGACAATATCGATTTTTTATTTTTATTTTTCAGCATGTGGCTTTAGTTGGGAAGACTTTTCGTTATTTGCGGTTCTTTTCTCTTTCTGTGGGTGCTTTATGGGAAAATAAACAGAAAAGAATTTTTGTTTATTTGTTCACAGTTTAAAGCAGTCGCTTTTATTTTCCCTTACTGAATATAAAATTTACTTCGTTAACATATTTTTAGTTTTTTTTAGATGGATTATTAGACTGCGAAATGTCATTTTAATTAATTTAATTACTTTGCATTTAAAGTGGCTAAGCGTTTGTTATTACAACTAATAGTTAGTAATAGTCCATCATTCAACCACGCATATTATCAATAAACAATAAATTGATTTATTAATAAAACTCATCTATTGTTGTTTTCAGTTAAAGCTCTCATTCAACAAAAGCTATAATTAAATTGCTGATTGGTTCGTATTATTTTGTATTTATTTCACCATGCGAATACAATTACAAAGGAAAATACTAAAAACGATTTTTTTAATAAAAATAATTTCCGTGAATTTTTTAGCGCATTTATCGATGCTATATGGAATTTTTTTTTTATTATTTGCGCTTTTATTTATTTTTTTTTATTCCGATCAAAGTTTTAAAACCTTTTACAAAACTATTTTTGCAGCAAAAGAATACTAGGCAAAATTATGTACAAAAAACTTTTTTTTTAAAATCCTTTTTCATTTTTTATAATAAAATTTTAATAAATTTTGCTAAATATCCGTGAACGATGTTTGATTATAATTTTAAGCTTTGTTTACATAATTTTCGGATGTTAATCTCTTGTATTCCTGGAATAAAATCTCGTAATTTTCTGTTTTTATATCAGATTATGAAAAACATTATTTCAGAGAAAAGATCATATTTTGGAAAATGAAATGTAGATTAATGACGATTTTATTCAAATTGGGTCACCCATATCAAACATTGATTGGTCGTCGATCAAATAATAAATCATTAACCGTCATATTTCAAATTCGTTATACATTTTGAGAATAAATTGATGATTTAGTTTCATACATCACTTTTGTCGCTATAAACGAATATTAGTACAAATGAAATCAAATTTGCACAGTTTTAGTGCTCATGGCATATAAAATCGCGATTTTACTCTTTGCATTTATGAAATTTAATTAATGATGGTAAGAAAGGTAGAAGATGTTGAGTAAATCCGTAATTTGTTGTGTCAATAAAAAGCTACAAAGTAAACCATACTCATATTGTTTTATCGTAGAAATTTAATTTGCATAAAGGTCGTGCTTTAGCATTAAGGAGAAAAAATTAAACGAATGCTAAAATCCTATTACGATTTCCATTTATATTTTAGAATAGAAGTGGTATTTAGATTACGTTACATCACTTAGTTTAGGAAAAACTTTCATTAATTAGAAACGACAAGGAATTTTATTTTCATTCGTTTAACGACTATGTAACAGCAATGTTACGACAAAACAGATAAACAATCAGCTATGTGAATTTAATTAACAAAATTGCAACTGACTTTTAGAGAGTTAATTCGGTATAGAAGGGTGAACAGAAAGTAAATTATCAGAAAATTATGTGTAATATGTAAGGAAAAGGGACTGCACGAGCACGAGTACATTTGCCAGTAAATAACAATTCCAATTATCCTAAATTGTGTTGTCTATGTGTGCATTCGTTTTACTGTTACTTACAAGATTGAATCCAACAAGAAAAAAAAAATTATCTGAAAAGCTTACCCAAAGAAATGCTGATTGTGTTTGCCAAGTAATATTGACGAGATAATTAATAATTAAGACTTGAATGGCAACAAATTAACATAACAACTTAATCATAATTATGATGGCAAACAACCACTTTTTTTGACAAATATTCTTGGATAAATGATTTCAAAACTAAAAAATTATTTAATCCCACCCCTGTTAATGAATTGTTATCTCTCATTCGTGGCAATTTGCTGTCATATCATTTGTTAAAAGATTTTATCGAACAAAGAGGCATTTTCAGTAAGTAAAAACTAGGAAATAAAATTATTTTGCGATAGAAGTTTAATGTAATGAATGTTTTCCAATGATCGAGATCTGTGTTATTTTAAGGTAATAAAGGGCTCTAAAAGGGTTTATCCGTATCTAAATGGTTTAATATGAGAAACAAAAATCGGTTCTTTCTGCCTTATTCAGACCTTTAAACGCACGATTATAGATCTATGCCAAATAAATATTTATTACGAGGTACAATAAACAGAGGGTTAATCCCACATTGATAAGCTGATTTGGAATATTTATTTTGTTTCCAAGTAAACATGAAGGTAATTACATTTTAGTATTGAATTGTCTGAAAATCAAATTTTAATTGCTCTACGAGAATTTGTATCGTTTCTTGTTAGCAGCTGGCGTATCTAATAGAATTAGAACAGAAAATCTTGTTGTGTCTCTAAGAAAACCAATTAGAACCAATAAGAATTATGCTGGTGTTGTCTTAATTAAATAAAATTTTGTTTTTAGCTAAGATAACAACAAATTAAAATTTAAATGCTTAATTTATTGAATAATTATTGATGCATGCTAGCTTTTATTATTGAATTAAGCTTTTCAAAACCTCGTTGAACTACTTGTACAAACATTTTTTGCTACGTTTTTTCGTCGAAATTTGTTTCACCTTTGGCTTTGTAAAATAAACAACAAAAAATATTAAAACGAATCCAATCAATTTATGCATTTATGATTAAATAAGTAAATCACCAACTGCCATGTTTTATGCATTTAGATTATTGAATGCAGCGTTTCTCAATAAATGAAATGGTCAAGAACACAACATTCATTGGCACGTAACAGTCAGTCATCCAGTCCTTATACCGTAATGGATCATGACAAACCATTTCTATAAATTTAAATTTGTTCATCGTGATTTGTTGTTTTCTATAATTTCACTGATAAACATTTTTTAAAGATGGTAAACAGGTGGTGAAACGCTGATGAAATAGTTTTCTGCTTATGAAGTATGAATATATTTTGATGTTTCAATAACCCCATGAATCATAAAACATTGTGCATCCGTGCATAGACTAATATTTATTAATAATTTAAAAAATATGAATGCTCTTCGGTTTGTTCAACTTTTAAAGAAATAATTTTTCCAACAAAATCAAATCAAAATACTAAAAATAAAATTTTAATTTATTCGAGCGAAATTAGTTACGTCTGATTTATGTTTCACGTTGCTACACATTTAATTATGGATTCTGTTAGCATAATTTGCAAATTAAAATATAAAATCGAAGATCATATTGCATATTCATAGGCCATAATTTGAATAAGGATTAAGCATGTTGCAATCTACTGAACACATACCTATGTATAATAATTTTGCATATTTATGCTAAGGTCTCGGCACTAATATTTCAATATAATCAATTCAGAGGAATAAAATTACACAAACATTCAGCTTACTAGTTGTAAATAGATTTTATCATTTTAGACAGATTTGGACAGATCTGAAACATCGAATTTATTCAAGTGCTTATTTCTCAGACAGTCAATAGAATTAAAAACCCGAAGACAAAATTCAAATTTACATCGAAATTGACGCCAAAATATTATTTTCTTGATGTCAACAAAATGCTAATCAATTCAAATCTGTCCTTTGTTCATAGTTTGATTAGAAAAATATGCAAATTATGGATATAAGCAAGGACTAAAATAATTGGACATTTATGGTGAAAACAAATTGGAAATTTAAAACTTAAATTCTCTTAATAATGCTCCAGCAAATTTTATTCAAGAATGTTACTTAAAAACTGTTTTTGTGTCTATTTGATGAGATTTTGAAATTGTTCAAAAATATTTTTATTGATTTGGTTTTTAATAATATGATATGCTATGGCTTTTCTAGGGTGCTTCAATATTTACACAAGTAACCAATTATTTAGAAAAAAACTGTATTTTTTTATTTTATTTCTCAAATCGTTTTTTTTTTGTTTGTCTATGCAAATACAAATCTGTCGACCAAAGTCTCGATAAATTCAACTTAGTACGAAGATGATATTAAAACGAAGTCTTATCAATGTAATTAAATTTGACTTGTAAATTCTTGCTGTACGGAAATATCAACTCAAGTAAAATTGTATTTTGTTGCATCTATTCCACTAAACAATTATCCGTTCAATCTAAAGAATCTCCTCAGCTATAAAGAACAAGTAATAAATGCAAACTAGAGAATTTTAAAAGAAAACATACTTGTTGCTTAGGATTCTTGCACCCGATTATTTACCACACATTATGGGCATGGCACCTAATCTTGACGGGGGTTTATCTGCAAATATAAACTAAACAGATTGTTAAGCATTTGTCAACTAATTTATACCAAACCCAAGCTGAGATGTGAAATTTAAAATCTCATTATCGTAATAAATTTTATTAAACAATAATTAGTTAGATGCAGCTAATGGTAATGTTGGGTATCGAAATCTTTCGATCAGTTTGGTGTTTCCTCTCTTACGTAATCACATCGGCCATATTAGAATGGTGTGAAAATTGAGAGAAGCATTTGGTGGTAACAAAGCTTTTGTGAGCTTTAATTTGATACATGCGCTTTCTCTTGCTCAATCTCTGCGTTACATGAAATTATCTCCACGATGGCTGTAAAATGCTGATAATAAACACTGTAATGCAGATCTAAAGAGACTGAGACATACAATATATTTAGAGTACTCAGTTGGTTGATTTGGAGCCGTATGAAAAAACTTAGATATTAGATGATAACACGAAGCAATAAATTATCCAAAAGACGGACAATGATAAAAGATTTTTGGTTATAAATAATTTATTAAAGTAGATTTTGTCTGTTGTACAACGGATTGTATTCAAATGTATTGATTTTAAATAGATTGACCAGCTGGGGATGCTTTAATAGATGAACACGAAACCATACATAAAATAATTTTGGTTCAAATTTCTCTGCGAAACAATTATAAATTAGGGTTTCAGATAGATTGTTTCAAAAGGCTGCAGGCACTTTACCCAGCTTTAAAGTCAAGGTGTTTACGAAAATCTTTTTTTTATTAAAAATATAAAATTAAAATCTATATTAACACGATGATTCCAATTCTATTTATTAAATTATTTTATTTTAGTTTACGCATTCTCTGCTATATCTTTAGCAAAAAATTGTTTTCTACTTTACAGCATTTTCATTCAGAAAATCAACAAATCAACCAAGAATTTTTTTTTTTTTATTCTCATAAAATGTTTTAATAAATTTTGTTCTTTCGCTTAAAGTTACAGAAGCAAAAGGAGAAGAATCATAAATATTCTTTATTCATAATTTATGCAAAAGGGTCTCACATATAAAACAATGGAAACGATGCTATATGCTTATAAATAGTTTTTACTTGCCAACCATGTATCTCAGGTTAACCTACGATCAAAGATAAACTTTGTGTTCAGGTGTAACGTAAATAATTTATAAAACTAATTTTCTAAAGTGCGAAAAACCTTTCTAAATAAATATTTCTCACCTGAATTCCAACTAACATTCTAACTTATGCCACAAACACAATCAGTTACTTAAAACCAAAATTAATATCAATTAAACGTACCTTGCTAATAAATGCATTCAATCATATTTATTGTTACATAGATCGAACTAATTTCATTAATCTAACTTAATAATAAGCTTTTGTGTATCGTTTGTAGAGCATAATACACCGTGATTTACATAATTTGTAGCAAAATATTGTCAGATAGCAATTATGTTCCTGCTAACAATAGAATTTCTTAATTAGTCTATGAATTATTGGTCTTCTATCTTATTGATAATGGTTTAGCCCGATACTCAATAGCAACATGAATAACAATTGTTTGAAAATGCTCGCTTTCTGCACGAAGCCATTCTTCGCTTTTCTCTTTATTTGTTATTGAAAACCGTT
The DNA here is from genome assembly GCA_961205885.1 of Ptychoptera albimana. Taxonomy (NCBI): domain Eukaryota; kingdom Metazoa; phylum Arthropoda; class Insecta; order Diptera; family Ptychopteridae; genus Ptychoptera; species Ptychoptera albimana. The sequence continues at coordinate 20,454,977 of OY540804.1, forward strand.
TTTAGATAGTTTTTATGATTTCACTTCTAAGGAAATGTAATAAAATTGGAGAATATATTGCCAATTCGACGGCGATGTACAGATAATGTTATTGCATGCGAAACTATCAAAAGATGAACTTTACTGCGAAATTTACTTAAAGCTTTCCAATGTTTGGGGAACTTTCTTAATATTATTTTTCTTCTTTTTTTTTTGTATTATATTTGAAAATTGATTTTAAATTGAGTTTATTTTTGTAGGAACATAGACTTTCGACGTTTTTTTTCTTATTGTCAGACAGTTGACGTTTAGTAATAATGATCATAACTTCATTATTATGCAATATAAATTTACTTTGAACAAATTTCTAAATTTAATTTCGGTGTAATCACGAACGAAAATGAGTTATGCACAGGAAAAGCAGAAAAATGCTATAACCTTGATTGAACCTGTTCGACTTTAAATCGACTTTTATGAGGCAACAACACGAGGAAATGAAAATTGATGATTTTTTACAATAATTATTGCTAGATGAGAGCAAGGAAATTATCAAAAAAATTGCTTAAATGAGTTGCTAAATCATTGTAAATGATTAATGAATGTTGAATACTTGAAAAGGAAATTTTAAAACAAATAAAAAACCACAAATGCTACACTTTGCATTGATTAATTATATTTCAATCCGAGCTCAGCCCATTTAATAAGTTTCTACTCATCGTCTTAGATTTGTAAATAAAATAGGAAAATTGGTTGATCCACTCTTATTAACGGCATACTTTAGACATTGGGATTACATTAAATTGGTCCTGAAGAGATTTATTGAAACAAAGAAGATTATCTTGATCAAATTTTCATAAATATACATATGATATACGGGTAGCTTGTCAATTCATATTATTTTATTATACAGAGAAAATTTGCTTATCCAATAAGTTCCTCTGTAAAATTGATCAGATTGAACTCTTTATATCTTGTAACTTTTATAATGAGATAAGTGAATCTGTAAAGCAATTCTTCCATAAATCTGTGAGTAGACTTTACTACTGATATGCTACGTATTAGAATTATAACTCTGATGTCTTACATTAATCACTATGTGGTTCAACAGTAGAGTTCTGTGACGTGCAATAATATTGAAAACAAAAAGAAAAAATTAGAATATGACTCATAGATAAATCTTTAAAAATTAAAAACCCATCGCTGAATAGAAAGTAGACTAGACACGTTAGGAATAAAAATGTTCTTTGTTTTATCCCAAGTCATCGTCTTAAATAGAAATTCTCTGCATTTAAATTTTAAAATCGCTGCAATGAACGAATTCTTTCCTCTATTGATTATTTTAGTTTTCCGCTGATGATTTGTGTCACACCCAAAGCTTTATTTGATTTGTGTTATGTGTGAATCTTCTTTAGTCTACAAACGCCATAAAGCATAAACATTTTTGTAAACACGTCTTGATATAAAGAATGTTTCATGCTCGGGTATTTCTCAAATAACATTAAATTCTGATGGAAAATCATCCTGACAGCAACTACAAAATGTTTTCTGTTTTTCAAAAAAACTACATAAAATCCTCGTTTTCTTTGAGCGAAGCGTCAGCATTCCTTCTTTCTTTTTTCATTTATTTCTGATTTACAACTTCGTAATGTCTGTAATAATAAGAATCATAATAAACAACCGCATATGCATGCAAGTTATGTTATTCCGCAGACCAAAGTACGTAATAAACCGGCACATATTTCATGCATGAAAGTAATAACGAAAATATTTCTGTAGAATAATATTCGTGTCTGGGATTCACTTTTATATCAAAATGTAAGACCTAAAGCTTTTGCGGTTTCTCTGTTTGTTTATTCTTTTAATTTAAAAACAAATTTATTTACAGGAGTTTAAGAGTAACAGCACTAGTGTGCTGATAGGACAAAAGGTTTATTTGATTCTACTAATCTGCAGACATTTTTTCCAAGGTATTTATTTTATATTATACCAAAATATACCTTTATTACCACAAAGATGCTAGCAAGAATGAACATTTAAACGAGAACTCTGAAACTCTTGTTTATAAAATAGACGGATAATCAGGCCGTGTCCACTCCTTGTTTCGTTAAACAATTTTGAATTGTTAAAAGTTCATTGTTATGTAGAAGCTTTTCGACAAACCATAAATACTGCACTAATTTGTTACTTTTAATGGGATGTCGTGTATTCCTGCCCTAATTATTTTCTTCAACAACATTTTCACACGTAGCAATAAGAAAAAAGAATCCCTTGTGCGTGTAAATAATTTCGCAGGATTATTACGAAATTAATCATTTAAATGTGTAGTGAAAAAGTTCTCTGAAACAGCTAATAAAATAAAATTTTAAACTTTTTATTTGTAAATCGGAAGGAAATTGTTTAAGCATTTTATGAAATTATCACTTTGGAATATTGTTGTAAAACTTTTCTTGACTGCAAAGATAACAATTTTTCGTATTTCAAACTTGCAATGGAATTTTTAACAAAGCTAAGTGAATAGACAGTAAATAAGTCATGAAACATTGACGATAAACTTTACTAATTGATGTTAACACACAAATATAAAAATGAAAACGTTGCTAATCTACACGAGCTAGATAATCATTTTTGAAATGATTAAATTTGAATCATGAAGCAAAAGTTAAAGCTACGGCAGCATGGGGATGTTTTGAATTTTCCTAGATTTAGTTTTAATTGTAAAATATGTTTATGCGTTTCATGGCTGTCAAACGTCGTTAAAAATCTAAGAACAACAGAAAATCAAGATAATTTATAACGAAAATGAATATTCTGGTGTAGAAAAATTCTGGGAAAGCTAATTTATTTTGTTATTTTATACCAGCATGTACAACAACTAGAACAACACGGCACTGACAAAACAAGTACACGGCATTGATTATTTTTCTCTCTGTTTTAAGCCACATTTTTATACAAGCGAAAAATACTTTTTTTTCCTATGTTTATGGTGGTTGCACAGCACAGTTTATTCTTTATCAAAAATATTTGTACATGAGCTGTTTTAATACAGAAACAAACAAACAAACAACATAAAATAAAAACGAACAAAACATAATATCGTGCAAAATAACAAAGTGCAGCAAGAAAAAAAAATGCTGGAGGTTTTTCATTTAAATTTGAACTCGTTCATCCCGATTTTCCACTATTTTGTATTATGATGCAATAGAATAGATGAACTTTAGAAGTTTAATACGTGAATGATTACGATGCAGAATAATGGAATTTACAAATAATTCAATTTGGGAAACAATATTCGTTGATGGCTGATGCACACATTGCATGCAATACTTCGTTTAGTGAGACTAGATAATAGCGTAAATATGGTTTATGAGCAAAGTGTTTTCACAAGAAATTATTAGAGACGTTAGAAATGAATTTGGAATAAACAATCCATGAGCAGAATTAAGATTTTAATTTTCTATGAAAAAGATTCAAACCATCAAGCATTTGAAGTGCTTTAAATAATTAGTTCTATAAATATTTGATACTCCTACACACTTTGCCGTTATACGACAGCAGAACTAATTCGAGAATGATAAAATTCATAACAAAACTAAAATAGACTAGAAAAATTATTTCAGTAAACATAATAGGGCTCTCCGATTAATTAAAAATTTTGCGGAGTGGAATTTAATTCCTTGAAATCTTAATCTAATTGAATTAAAAGTATAAACTTTATGTTGTGCTTTTGAATAACTCTTGGTCATTTTTATAAATCACCGGAAACTAATTATTTGTGTGGTCTTGTTATAAGAAAATGGTTGAAATGATCTGATAATAATTATCAGAAATCTTATAGACTTTGTCAACACTTAAAGATCATTTCAACTAGAATAAGACAAAGCTTTCAGGAAAATGCAAATATTTTTTAAAACTTTAATGGAGACTACTTTAAGAGTCACGTAACGAATTTATTGTTTCTGATACTAAGGCATTAACTTTCCACTCTGTTAACGTCGTTTCATATTTTTTTTAAATTAATTTTTCCTGTATTTTATCCTATCAGTGCCAATAAATATCTATTTAGGAGTGGCAGGATACAAGATGTGTTGATGTAAAAAACACTTAATTAACAAAACTACACAGCATTACTACACAGAATTATTATTTCTTTTACTTTTTGTAGTATTTCGTGTTTATTGAGTTAAAAAACAACTTTTTAGTCACACGCTGGAAAGAATTAACTTTGCTCAAGGTAAATAAGAGAAAAAAAAATAGAAAAAATGTTATTTCAGCTAAACGATTTAATAAGAAAATGTAATGGTGAGGTGTGACTTTGGATTTTAATTTCCTTAAAGTTTTTTAGAGGGAAAAATATAAGGTACGATTATTACACTTATTTTGTTCTTCTTCCTTGAGATGAAAAAGAATTCTGTACGCACAATGAATAATTTTAATTTAAACGTAATAAATGTTTGAAACGTGATATTTTTAATTATCTTTATGCTTCTTTCGTACACTTGCAACAAAAAATAGTCAATTAGCATTTACTGAAATTGATCTTGAAATCAATATATTTATGCTAGCAGCAGTGGCCAAGTTTGTAAAAATTGATTGTCCATTGTGGAAAATCATGGTCGCATTCTGACGAGGGTTGATGTTGCCAAATAATTAATTTATACAAATTAGTTTTCATTTTATTTATTATTTTTAACAATTCTCGAAGTATTAATACGTTTAAAGGAAACATAATAAATCCAAAGAAAATCTGAAATCTTCTTAAATTTTTATATTTCGCCACGTTCTTAAAGGAGAAAAATAAAACGCTTCGAGCGAAGTTAAATGTTTTTAAGCTGGAGGGCGAATACATATTTTCATCACACGTCCATAAAAGATTTCTCTCGCTTTTACGTTGCTACATTAGATGAAAGAAAATATTATAACGAAAATTATTATGTGCAGACACAGGAGTAAGAAGAATTCTAAGAAGAATATTATGAGAATTGATTATTCTAAACACTTTCACCCTACGAACAATATAAATATGATCAGTGTAATTAGAAAATAAATATTAATTTCGGACAATAAATCGAGATTTAGGTATCCTTCTACGGCATATTTATCAGCATTTATTAATAAATCTAAGCAAATAATTACATTAAACCTTTTTATTAACATAATGGAAGTGAAGTGCCAGAACTAACATTGAATTTGACCTGATTTCTGTCCGGTAGAACGGATTATGTGTTATTTTTAAATAGGAAAACTCTTCACTCAAAAGCAAAGCGAAACCTTTACACGTACGTACGTTACCAACAGCAATCTTATTCATTTTCTGATTTTAGTTTTCGGTTTCCTTTGTGGAAGAGGAGGATTACATTAAATTAATTTCTGCTTCAATAATCCATGCGAAAATAATCAAAATATCGATTTCAATTTCAAGTTAGACAAATATTACTGAAGCATTCTAAGGATAAGTGAGGTAAGATGGAAAGTTTTTTGTATTATGTTTCTTGTCACGTTTGCTTTATGATAAGCACATAGGAATAAACTAAATAATAATTAATTATTCGATTGAAAATTACTTTTATTCCTATTAATTACTTTGTGTGACATAAAGTAAGTTTTTGCATGGGATGGTAGAAATCCAAGCAGAGTTGCAACTTCGATTATTAATTCAAAGAAATGAAGGAGAATTTCTTGTTCGCACATTAGCACATTTGTCATTTCATAAAATAAATCTGTAGCGGAGCGATGCGGATTTAATTTTATTCTTTTTCTTTTTGCCTTGGCGAAATGTTGTAAATTTATCTGCTTTTAATGAAATTCCTTTGGGCACTACAATGAATAATATGTATGCTGCCCGCAGGGAAATCTCAACTAAGTATTTGCTAAAGAGTTTTCTAGCATTTCATGTTGTTTCTTTTTTCTTAAACAGCGATATGAACACAAAAATCGTTTTTTCTTTTTAATTGAATTAATGTTGGTAAAACTTTTTATTATGCTGCAGAAGCAAAATAATCGTAATGGCAGAGATGGCCAAAAGTGTCTTTGCGTAACAATCAATTCGTCTAGAAATTCAATCATTTTTTAAACAATTTTATGTGATTGACATAAAATTTATTATATTTTGCATTGGATATCATTACTTTGACATAATAATTCCTCTGTCTGTAATAATTTTTACTATTAAATCGCAAGAAAATGCCACGGTTTGTGTCACAATATTTGCCTTTTTGTTTTGTGTGATTTTTGGTGTTTTCAGTCTGAAATAATATTTAAAATGCTTTTCGATGTTTTCACAAGTTAAAATGTTGTGTTTAATTATGTCAAAAGTTATTATGAAAGCTGCCATCCCTTAACACCATTAAAATATAAAATTTATGTCAAAAATAATAAAGCCGCTACCGAGTTTCCTTCTTCTGTCTCACAATTTTTGTTCATAATTTAATAAACTCTGACTGCAACATTAAAGACATTTCGAGTTTTAGCCAAAACATTATTTAAATTTAGTAAAATCATTCGGTAATTCGTATTTATGATTTCACGCAGTAATTAATTAAAATAATCCAATTAAAACCATTCCACGTAAAGACACAATCGATGTTGTTTCATTAAATTAAATTAAATTAAAGTGAATAAATTTCTTATTAATTTAATTAAATAATTATTATTCGTCAGCAAGGAGTCTAAATATTTATTCAGGAAGTTGTGGTTGTGTTGTCTTGAGGAAGGTCAGTGTAATGCTTCATCAAATGTAACAATGGGTCAAAATAAATTTATGACTTGAATTATTAAATTCGGAACAAGAATCTCAATTCTGTCATTTCCAAATATGAATTAAATGTACTTGCTAAACGGTAAATAACGGCAAATTAAACAATTTCACCTATTTAAACCTATATTGCTAATTTCTTTAATTATCAAATCCAATAGATAGAATATATCTCCATGCATCCAGAATAAAGCAAATAATTGATACGCAAATGAATATTGATTTTGTCTTACAAATACGAGGCTGCAATTTGTTCTATTAATCGAAACACAACAACGTGAGCTTTAATTTACGGCTCTTGACATCCGGGAGAAAATTTATAAATTCACTTGGTCAGTATAACCATGCAGATTTATATACAGAGAACACCGGTATCGGCTGTGATGTTTGCATAATCGCATTGACGTCACAACCATAAATGATGGAAGTTTCTCCCAAACTTGAATTCTTTTATTGCAAATTTAATCTCGGCTCGGACCGTTTCACCCGTACATTTGTTGACCTAATTAAATCGATCGATAAAATGCAAATTTGCACATTGCATCGGCTAGTGAATATATGCGATAATGAATGACCACGCCTTGTACATCCAACTTTAATATTTTATTTGAAGTGGAATTCAGATGTGTTTTGGGATAGTGTTGTGTCAAGAAAATAACTTGCACATGTCTTAAACTTGTTGCTTTGAAAATCATATTCTTCTTCTAAGTAGTAATACTTAGGCAACGTCACTAATATGAAAAATAAATTTGTTAAATGATGCCTGAGTAACTTGAGTGAATTTTTTAGTAATCTACTTGTGTCATAAAATAAACCATCAACTTCAATTCGAGAATGGTTCATTGAACTGACAATTTTGCGTTTTCCAATTAACTATTTTTCGTTTAGTTTTTTAACCTATTTTAAAGTAACTAGAAAATGGCGATAGCGAATCAACCATAAACGAATAAATATTATTAAATGTCGGAGTTTTTCTCTGTATCTCCAACCAGTACTCGATTTTTCCCCTAAAATTCAAAAGAGAACACAGCTGAGTACTTTTCAAAATGCAGTTCTGCACAGAAAATCACATGATTCTATCATTTAACTCAGTTGTTGAGAAAGCTTCAAATGATGAACCTCATATACAAATCGTCTATTAATTTTTAAAACAATTATTTTATTGAGTCGGTAATTTTTTATTAGAAATATTTATTATTTTTTTCATTGGTTAATTCTACCCTCGACACCTGCTAGATCGCTCTGCGACTACAATTTATTGTTGAAGACACAACATAACATTTATTGATGTTCGTCACATATCTAAGATGAATCCTTTCATGTCTAAATGAGATGCTTATTTATGTAAAAGTTTACAATATGCTAGAAGATTGATGAGACCATTTGTTGAGTTTATGCAAATGTAATACTTACCAATAATAACCATTTCTCGAATCGCATATTTTTACCTTTTTACATAACAATTCATACTTTTTTTCTCCATTCTGTTATAACATTATAAAATACGGCGAAATTCTTGTTGAAATTTCGAAAGAAAATTCCCAAGTAGTTTAGAACACGAAAATTTACTGCAATGCTTCCTGGCAATCCTTTATTTGTCTTTATCGTTAAACTGCATTATTATTCATATACATTTTACTCTCTATTTAGTATCTAAAACATTGGGAGATATTATTATTGCTGCAAATTATTAATTCTGTGGTTTGTTTAATCATTAGTATATTTCAAGTTGAATCATTTCCATTTATTATAACAGAACAAAAGTATTGTGGATCCTTACATTCATGCTTCTCTTACTTAGGTATCTATAAATACATTGATTGTGCCGAGATTTGTATACATTATTGCTATAAATATGGATTTAAATTTTCAAATTAATAAATTCCAAGACCCTGAATGGCTCTATGCCAAAATATTTTTTTAATTCTCCCAATAATTGAATAAATAAAATTATTTGATTCACTCCTAAGATACTTTTATAATGAACCATAATAAAGAAGAAGTTGGAAGTGAAAACTTCGATAATAAATGTTGGTGAAAAGCTTAATGGTAAAACTTTTTATTAAGTTCTTTTGTTGGAGGAAATTGAAAAAAAATAAATAAAATTACGCGTTGACACGAGCACAATGCACAATCTTACATCAAATTTCTTTTTAATTTCGGTATAGCCATTGTTGAATTTATGGCTCCAAGTTAACTCATCATCGACACAATATTAAGTCTCTTCCTTGCGAAACGCTGCTGCGAATACGCCGATGTTCACATTTTCCATTATTCAATTTTTTTTCAATTAACGCTTGATATCTATAAATTTAAGCATTTTTTTGTCACGAAATCACAAAAACTCTTGAGGCATGCTGCAAAAATTCGTGTTAAATCAGATCAGTTATTCAGGAGAATTCTATCTGTACCTTTCATATTTTTATAAATATTTAATCTCATTCACGAACTTCGCATAAATCAATAAAACTATTCAAGCCAAAGGCTAATCCTGTATCCTATGTGCAGCTACATTTCGTAAGAAATGTAAAATTCTTTATTCTTTAAATGTCGTTGGAGTTTTATGTGCCATAACGAAACACTAACAAGGAAATTCACTTAAATGCATTTAGCGACGATAAACTTTTCATTTTATTAGTGATAAACACTTTTGTAATTCCATTAAAAACTCTGCAAGAATTTTTTTCTCCACTTAATAATCTTTTTCGTGGATTATAGAAAATTATGAATTCATTTTTGTATCGTCAGCAAAAAGTTAAATGTTTTGAGTCTTCCTTACCTTAAAGAATTAACTTTTGGAAATCAATAAGCAATAATAATTGAAATCTTCCTTTGCATCATACAGAAGTATTAAAAGTTTTGTAAAAGATTTTCAATAAAATGATTTATTTCCTCATAAGTTAATTATTCAATTAATTCCCAATTCCCAATAACAAACAGTTTTTCTGAACCAGGACAGCAAATTTTTTTTTTTACCAATTATGGTTTGCAAATGATTATTTATGGCAAGCATTTTATGTTAAATAATTTCTTTATCTACACCCAAACACATTAACAGTCAAAATACTATTAATGCCATTGGTAATAAACCAAATTTACATCGACATCCATCCATTATAGTTTTTTTTTGTTTTTCAATAAAAATCTGCATTGCTGACTAATTTAAATTCAAAATAATTGCATTTTTTTATTATTTAAAGTTATTACTGCAGTCGGTTATTTATTGTCAACTGTCAAATGCATTTAGTGACCGAAATCATTCGAATTTTAACTCAATTTTTGCAAATCAGTCACATTCATCTAGAGTCAAATCTGAGCTTTAAATCTCAGGAGAAAAATAGCAAAGATGTCAGCAAACAAGTGCGATAATCATTTAGAACCAATTAAAGAAGTCTCTTATCTTATCTTTTACTACCGCACGAATCGCATTGGTAGGTCATAAAACGCAAACCACAATCTTAATTTATGGATAATTGAATTGAAGCAATGTATTATATTTTGCACTTTATTTGTTATATTCATAAGAATGAATCGGATCCATCGGAAGCCATCACACGCCTTAGAGCTCATCAACTATCTGCCATTCAGGTCTTAAGTTTATCAAGGAAAAGCAAAATAAAATTCATTTTTTTAAACAATATATCGTGCATGACAAATACGTGACATGATTTTGTATGTAAATAAATTACTACAACAGAAAATCCTTGAAGATGCGGAAAATTGTCACGTAAAGTCAGCTCTGTGTTATATAATTTAGCGTGCACACTTCCTGATGATATGAATTCATATCTGGAATAAAAAAGGTTTATTAAATTCAAACGCTATAAAAGCATATCAATGACAAACTGTTTTGCAATCACATTTGCATTTGATGGAGAGTGGAGTTTATAGCAGAGCTTTCTGCACTGTTTTTCATCTAGATGCAATCTTTACTATATACGTCAGCTAAAAATTGAATTTTAGATTAGCTAATGGAATCCCATATGATTGTTGCAATACTTAATCTAATCATGATATGCATAGAATACTTCAAATAATTAATTTTAAACTTATTAATTTTCCACTTTCAACACTATCTCTGCCGTGCAAATGAATAAACAAATTTTTAAACAGAAAAACATTTTCGATTACTATTAAATTATAAAAAAAGAAAAGTTGAAATATCGGCGTCAATGAAGATAAACATTTTTTTACGACGCTTCATGTCTTTCTAGAAGTAAAAACGAAACCTATAAGCGAGGCTAAAGGAGGAGAGGATAATAAAAATATGAGTGAAACGTAATGTAAACATTTTATGGTTTTCTATTGCAATGAGTTTCTTGAATTTATAGATGATGGAAATAATTTTATTAGTATCAAATCGATATGAGACGCATTGCTCAAGCACTGAATGCCGAGCAGACATAATTTATGCTTTTTTCTAATGTATTGCAATAAATAATAAAATTGAGTTTGACTTGAGTCTAAGAATGAGTTCAAACGAAGTTACCAAAGATATTTTAAATACAATTGTTTCGCGACAATGGCTTTTAAACTGCTAACTTCTAAATTATCCATCAAATTATTCATCAAGATATGTTTTTTAGAAATAAATTTATAGACAATAGCAGCTTTGGAATGAAATGATAGAATAATGGGTTCAGTTGAGATTTGAATGAACGATAGAGAACCATGTCTTCAGATTTGATATATTTGAATGGATAGAATAATATCTAACTCGATTATCTCGATTATTTTAAATAAAATCTTTGCAAAATCTTCAGCAAATTTATGGCTGCAATACAAGAGAAACCAAAAATTTAAGTTTGTTGGCAGAATAAAATTTAAGAATTGAAAAATTTTTCGAATAAGGAAGAAAACGCTGACTGATTAAAAGCCAATGGAATCGCTTTAGAACGGCACAATGCTGACCAAGTGAATACTAAGCAAAATTCGTTTATATATTCGTCAGAGAATTTTTTAAATCAAATTGAAATAAATTCGGTTTTATGTGAAACGATAAAATAAAAATTATTTAAATTCTTTTATTTGTCGAAGAAACTCTGCTACTTTATATGGTAATTTCATTCCATTGCTAATTTGTTCATTGGCTTTGTTGCTCAAATAATTAGCGAAATTTTTATATGCAACTTTTATAAAATGCAGCGAAGTTTTATTTTATTCAAAAAGTTCATTAGTTATGAAAGAAATCATAAACGAATCACCTTTGTAGGGTTGTCAGGATACGTCCTCTGACTTTATATTGTACTGACGATGGTAAAAAATAAAGCAAATCAAACTCTGCGCGTAGATTACGACTTGTATTTTATATTTCTACCCAAGCGACTACAAGAAGCATAAAAAAGTTCATTTAAAAGAAAAATTTGAATTTATGCTGACGAAAAAGCAATTTCTGCGCCTTTTTAAGTGATGATCTATAAACAAAATTGCTCTTTGTCTTTATTTTCAAGGAGACCCATTTTTATGTCGGGGATTTAATTAAAATAAAATTCTTTTATAGCTGCTCTAATTAATCCACATTTCCAGTTCGTAACTAGCATCCACTAGCTTAGTTATTTCGTTCCGTGCATGCGTTTGATTGTTTCATTGAAAATATTTAAACGGATATGCATTTCCTACACAGACTACACATCCACAAAGGACCATTCGAGTATTTCCGTTTTATATTCTGAATTTTGCTTTCGCACACTACTCCACCACCACTGTATTTACTTCATTTTACAATAATTAAATACAAAGAATAAAAAATGACTGGAAATTTAATTTAAAACAAACAATTCTATCATAAAAATAGTTGTGTAAAAGGCACTGTGAATAAAACCAAAGGATATACATAAGCAGGACGGCACATTTTGTTACAAATTCATCACTAGCACAATAAAGCGTTATCAATAGAAGGAACGACATAAGATCACAATGAACTTCCAAAATACAATAAATTTTTCAATTTTATGTGTTTTTTATCAGCTCTATTAGATCATTGACTTTTATTTTCTCTACAAATAATTCTGGCATGTCGTAGCAACACAATAGGATTTTTTTCGATTTATATTTATGACCCCCGTCGACACAGTTCAGGAAAATTATATTCAAATGAGTGACAGGATCTGTTAAACAAAGCATTGAAATTTCATGTAACTGGCACATAAATTTGATTACAAATTCGGATTTTTCATCTCTACTCACAATTGAAAAAAATAAAAGGAAAAAAATTATTTAAGATGAGAAATTACTCAATAAAAATTAATTACTATAATATTTAGCAAATAGGGTGCTTACTACAAAATTTATTAATCTCTGTAGTTCTATGTATAGCACAATGTGTTTATTATTTCATTATTCGTAATTCAGTTGTCGACAATAATTTTGTTTGCCTTAATGTTTGTTGTTTTTGATAAAACTTAAGCAAAGGAATATTTTTTTTTTAAAAACTTTTAATTTTCTTTGAAATAAATCTTCAGATAACTCCTTCTGGTAATAATATTTGTGAGCATGATGGAAACTTGGTTTGACAAAATATTAGAAACCAATTATCGTAAATTAGAATGCAGAAGCATAGAAGGGTTGATGAAAATGCGATTATTATGAATATTAGTATAAAAGAAAATTGTCGGAAAATAATGAATAGTAAACAATCAGCTCAAATATCTTTTCTTGTGTCCATAAAAACACACAGAAAGTTACTCAGTTGTAATTTAGTATCCATCCACATATCCACTATCTGCTTGACCTTTTATTTAGTCATATATTGCGGCAACATCAGCAGAATAGAAAAATGTTGTACCGGAAAAGTTTCTTTTTTCCGATGGACACAAATAAATGGCACAAAATAATTCAGTTCAGAAAAAAAGTTTTCATTTATTTATGGCATGCATATATGAAGTGAATAACACAACACAAACAAAGAATAAGAAATGACTCGAAAATAAATAAAAACGAGTTGCTAAAAGAAGACTAAGGACGTTCTGAATAAATAAATTTTTTATTAAGTTTCTATACGAGGCTTGCAGACCTTTAAAGTCGGACTTTAATGCCTGCAGCATGAAATGAGAGCAACAACATTACATTCTTTGTTAAAAATAGTTTTCCTATTTGCTGCCAGACTTTAGCTCTGCTTTTAAAATACATTTTTTTTTCGGTATTTATAATTAGAAACAATTTATAGCATATTTGCAAACAAATTTAATATATTTAATTAAAAAAATAAAATTCTTGTGTTGCCTGGTAATTGAATATATATTTTGTCAATTAAAAAAAACACTTTGCAAATTAATTAATTCGTTCCGTTCACTTTTCTGAATTCGTTTGATGTTTCCTTTTAATTATTTTCATCGTTTTTTTCACGGTTTCACATTTACAACATACAGCAATACAGTTGTGAAGGGTGTAATTCCATTTTTCTTTTTTATAAAAGTGTCAAGTCATTAACGCCACATATTCTAATTATGAGGTAATGTTTAATGGAGGTATTTAATTATTTCTACGTGTAATATATTTGATACGTCTGCAGAAACCAAGTTTTTCTATTGAATAACTTAAAAAAGTTCCCAAAGAAATATCTTACAAAAAAAAAAAAAAAACATTTTTATTGATTAATAATTTATAACTTTTGAATTTAAAAACTTTATTTTGTATTGTAAACTTGTTGCTGAACATTTTGATAACAGTGTTACTGCAATTTTTACCAAGGAAACCTACCAATAAGAACGATAAAGTTTTATAAGTTTACTAACTTATTAATGTAAGGGAGAGACAGTAAGGTCATAATATAAACTAAATTTAATAAAGTTGATTCTTAATAGTTTCACCCCTTTAATCTATTAAAAAATATTTTCTTCGGTACAGTCAATCAAATAAATTTTTTTAATAAATATGCAAAAAAGTTATGACAAAGAAAAAAAATAATGTACGATATTTCAATAATTAATTTAAGATAACAAAAGTCAGATCGGTAGTTAACATTTTCATTCGCTGTTAATCCATAAAAATGGAAAATTTTTTTGGTAATAATTTAAAAATTTTATATTCACGTTCATTGTTTCATTATTTTGCTAACGTTCGATTGCTGAAAAACAAACAACTTTGTTTGCTAGCAACAATGGATAACAAAACATCAGGGTTTGCTGGTTTATTTAATTATTCAGAATTAAATCAGCCATTTGCGTCATAACACAATTAATTGATTTTTACCCAGGTACAGCAATAACAACATTTGTTTAAATAATAAAAAAATCTTTAGAACGTTTAATGTGTAAATCATTTAAAAGTTCAACTTTGATTTACGTGAAGAATCAGTTGAATGAGGCAAATAAATTATAAAAGAAATTTTGCATTGGGAATAAACAGCCGAAACGAATTTATAAATTATTAACTGTGACGTACTGCTACGAGAGCCTCCAAGGAGCAATTTATGTAAATATTTTACTTTTTGTTTGTTTACTAAATCTTGGGTTTGATTATCAATTCAGAAGCGTCTCTTATAATAAAGTTATGATGAAAAGGCCACAGAAGCGAGTTAGAATGTTTGCTTAGAATCCCAGTTGTTGTGCATAATAATAAAAACAGATATATTTCCTGTTATACCGGGCCTATGTCGGGAAATTATACTTTTAATCAAATGTTCCACAGTAATAACAATAAAAACATTTTCTCATTCAATCCAAAATGTATGTAACAAATGAAGAGCACTGCGGATAACACTGCTTTGTGTTGAATTTCAATCCGAGAACGAGATATATTTTCGCACGTCATTTAATAAATGCGATGAACAATCGTCTGGTCTTTGAATAGACTTTTAAGAAGAGATAGTTTTCGCAATGTTAACAAAATGTATACAATCCGCTGTAACAATGGATGCTGGATAAGAAAATTTAGAATTTATTATTGCGCTTTTATTCCTCATTCTTTATTATATTTAGCTCATTCGGAACTATTGTGTTTCATAAATTAGTTATGAGATTTCTAGTCTTTATTCTGTATGGCAAAAATTACTTTTCATATGGACAATATTGATATGCATTAGTAGTCGAGTGTTGATAATGAACCAAAATATCTATTGAATGAAAAAAAAATCAATAAAGTAATCAATGGAGGAATTCGCAATGTAAGTCACACAACATAAAAATAAACCGAGAAAAACGATGGACTACGATGAAATATAAAAATAAAATCATTTTTTTCTAAATGTATTAAAAATTTGGCAATAAATCTCCAAAGTAAAAAATAATAACCCGACGTTGATAAGGAATGTATTAAATGGAAAACTTGACCAATCTGGGCGATAAAAATGTTTTTCATCGTTTTCCAATATTGCTTATAGTTGATGACTTCGCAGATATTTTTTATTTCTTTAGTTTTTGACATAAAAGCATCGACCGTTTTCGTTATAAACTTTTTGTTATTTAATCGCTTGTATAAAAGCACATGAATAACAAAACAAAAAAAGTTTTAGATCAATAAATAACTAAAGACCGAAGGGCACTTTTTGCAACAGCAGACAAAAGATTGTTCATAGATTCATTGAAAATTATAATCAAAATCATTTACTATTTCTATACAACGGGTTTATATTCTACAGAACTACAGTGAGCTTTTTATAATTAATCTAAAATTGATATTGCGAATTTTATTTTTTGGATTACGAAACCACATTTTTCAAATAATTTATTAGCGCATATATGAGAGCTTAAATGGATTATAGGTATCAGGAATATCCACAGTGCTAGTGACAATTTAATTGCGATTAATGAGCAAGTGATTATCTAACTTTGTCTGATAACCAAACAACACACAATTATTCTTCGTCTATTTTATTTACAGATATCGATCTATTTGGTTCTAATTTCTAAGTCTTTCGCAATTTCAATTTTTCTTTAATTTATGTTAAAGATTTGTTATAATTTCGGAATATTAGACCAATTAATTGAAATTCATCTTGCAATGCTTGATGAACCATTGATTTAAAAACAATGACTTTCCATCGAAATTTGATCGTAACAAGTAGACTTCTGAAACAGGATTATCATTATAACGGAAGCTTTACAATGGAGAGAAAATTTACTTTAATTTGCGAACAATATGTGATTTTTGCTGCATTCATTCGTCTGCAAATGAGACTTATTCTACTACTTCTGTAAGAGTGGGCACTTCGCAAATATACATAGGAAAGAAAAAAAAGAAAGAAAAACAAACGACGAATACAAACGGAAATAGATTTATTTTATTTTCTATGGACTTAAAATTTTTTCTTTTTTGCTGACAAGACTTTTAAGTTATCTCTTAAAGAACAGAAAAATAAATTCAATTGAAAGTGTGAAGCAAATGTATGAATAAATGTGATTTTACTATTGAGACGATTTCGATTTACGTTTTTCTACATTTGAAAAAACTCTTTATTGACGATTGAAGCAAATTTCTAAGAAAGTTTCTTTTCAGTTTTACGATTTCTTGTTGTTTTTTTTTTTACTTTCTACTTGCCTTCGATAGTTTTTGCATTTTTGCATTTATGCTTTGTGAAAACATTTTTATTTTTTACTTTTTGAAGACAATTGTTCGGAAATGTTAAACTCAATCTAGCAATGCACAGAAACAAGCATTGAAATGATTTTCCCTTTGCATAATAATTTTTCTCTCTTTGCCGTTATCGTTTTGTGTTTTGGATTCTCTTTTATTTTTTTTTATTTATAAATTGTATAAATTGCTTTTCAATTTGCAAAGTTAAATAGTTTTGCAGGGAGTTTTAATCAAACAATAATGCAATTAATTAAAATTTATTATATACAGCAGTGGATGAGCATTAAAAGTAGGCATTCGCTTTGCAATTAGTATTCAAAAACTGTACTAGCAAAACAAGATCTAGCCTTTCAAGAAAAATAATCAATTTTTATTGAGAATCGTTGCCTTTTTGTAATTATTATTATTATTTCATGACGTTTCCTAAGTGCTTACCAACCAGTATTTAAAGAATTAAAGTTGATTTAAAGACTAGTTTTGTGAGTTTCTATCATTTCCAATTAAATAAAAACTTTTTTTATTTCATTGTCATAATCCCATTAGAATTTTTGAAATTATATTTTCTGATGGGATGAGAAATACAAAAGTATTTTAAACGTTTTGGCAATTAAAATTCAGATTATTGTACTTATAAAAGGGAGTCAAATTTCAAACTTTCTGAATGAAGAATAAATTTACTCAAACGAGTCGACCATCAAATGCGGGAATAATTGTGGTTTTCTAATTGTCGAATATGAAGACTCATTAATTATGCTTTTTGTAACCAGAGATGCATGAGTGATTTAGGAATCATCATCAGAGGTTTAAAGAAAACCGAAAACTTTGATTATTTTTTTGCTGGTCACATGTAACAGTACAAGGGTTGTCTCTATGGTAATCAAATAAAATTCTTTGATCAAATATTTATTTCATGATTGTTTGATTAAAAACAGATGCGGAATTTCAGAAGCCATGACCTTTATACAAATATTTCACCACAAATACTCAACCACTATCTACACTTCAGTTATGATAACAAACGATTTTTCGGATTTTAATAATATAAATTAAGTAAAACCAGGCGCCTCCACATGTTAGGAATATTAAATAAAATTCAGAGGAACAAAATAACTTTAAATAAGCAACATTAATAATTCATGATTCCTTGTGATTCATGCTCTGAATTTTTGGCATCAAAATTTATTCATTATTATTTAGTACACAGGTGAAGCATTTGCAGATCCTTGTTAAAAGGAAGCTCATCGTTTTCTGCTGTTATACAATAGTATGGCAAAAGGAAACGCGAAGTATTTATTAACAAATTTTAAACAATGGGATTACACGCAAAAAGGTAATAACAAGAGGCAAAACTGTATTTGCGCTACTTTACAAATGCTTTTATTGCTTGAACACGGTACGACGTCTTTAAATTTTTACAAGTTGCTGGCAGGAATTCGTTAATGTTAAAAAGCTAATAAACACTTTGCGGTGTAGTTAAGAAATTCTCTTTTTTGCGTAAAAGTTTAACAAGGGAAAAATAATGAGTATTTAGTTAATTATTTTACATCTGCATTGCGTCAAACACACATATGTATATATGCTTCGCGGATATTTTGTGTTGAGAAAGATTTTGGAGTGCGTATAGTTTGATGGCATTTCTTTATTCACTTTTAAAAGTTGAGCTTAATTAACTGCGTCAGATGTAAAAATATTCTGAAATGTATAATTCCTAAAACAACAATATTTTGTTGATAATTGCATTATGTAATTGAATATATGTAGCGAAAATTAGGAAAAATTGGCACAATACAAATAAATCCAGCATAAATACATTTTCGAATGCTTTGGAAATGCTTGGACAATAACAATCTATCAATTTCTGTTTTCCAGGTGGAGAGTAATATATTTTATAAAAGATTATATGAAACATTATTCCATTTATTTTGTATTTTTAACTCGTTCGAATATTAAACAGATTTATCTGCATCTCATTATACTTTCGACACGATTTATTCAGTCGTAAATATCATTTTTATGAATATGCTTAACACACAAGACATAATATACGATACAGAAACAGAAGAGATTGATAATATTTGTTTTTGCCTTTAGAGCAGATGTGGTTAATAACATTTGGTACCAAGGGTACCTGTTTCAAAAAATATTTAAAAAAAACTTTTATTTCGTTTATTTATTCAAACTCTAAGATTCAATAATGGGTTTTAGTCTTAATTTTCAATAGTGAAGTGTCTGTTATTGCGGAATGAATTGGTTTCTTTACAAAAGGAAAAACGCCGGAAGCATATGTAATATGAAGCTGCTATTAAAGCTCACACTTCAAATGTTTTATTTTAATATTAAAATATTAAAACGAGTAGAGGTGGTATTAAGACAGAGAGAAGACTTCTTTTCCGCCATATTATATTTAAACAGGAAAAGGGAAAAGGAAAAAACAGTTCCGAAGTGACTTACGAATTTTTATGTTAAAATATAAAAAAGGTGGATATTCTGATATAACTTTATTTTCTAGAAATAATTTTAAAGCCTAAGTGTGTAGTAAAAACGAAAATCTTAGCCTTCGAACTCATTAAAAACAAAACATACATTATTGTTCGAATAATCCAGAATGATTAATCCCATCATATGCCGACTATCCTTATTCGGTCATAATCAATTATAAATATGTTGTTGCCCCGACATAAGCCAAACCATAATACACAATTTGAGAAATAATTTCGTTTTTAGTTAAAAAAAACTGATGGAAAACCTTAATGCATCCTCTACGATCATTAATTTTATGTTATCGTTTAACGATGGATACGACGAAGAAAGTTTTTTCGCATTTGACATTTATTCGTGACATTTATTTACGAAAAAAAAATTAAGAAACGAGAAAAGTTTTTGTTGCTAACGCAATAAGTGATTCGGTCGCTGTGCTTCTCAAATATTATTTGTAAAGAGATTAATGAAGAAACTTCATGTTACGAATTTTTAATTTGAAATTTTTAGTGTCATTACTATTTAGTTTTGGTTCATAAGATGCTGACTGATTAAAACAAAGAGATAGAAAACGAGGAGGAGTTTTTTTTTCATTCAATCGTAAGATTTTTAGACTTTCATTCGATCATGATATTTCTAATTATTTGGGTTGAACCAGACGATAGATAATTTAGATTTATCACTTCGTTTTAAGGCATTACGATATTAGAGCAATTACAGTATCTACCTGCATCCTTTTTAATCATCTTCTTTTTTTATTAAAGAAACAACAATCATGTCACAAACTACGAATCACCATACTTTACTGATGTCGATAGTGCCGCAGTTCAATTGAACCGAAATACACTTTGCGGTGGAATTTTTTATGTCACAATCACACAAATTTGTCATCACAAATGAAATTTATTCAAATTAAGAGCTGATTATATGAAAATTTCTTCCAAATAAATTTAAATAATGATACGAGACGTGCATGACACGAGACTAAAATGTGTTCAAGGCGTTACAACGTTATCCAATTACCAAGTGTGAGTTAGTCACTTCATGTTTGCTTCAAGACTGAAAGCGATGACACAATGAGCTGTCTTATTAGCTGTAAGAATTTCGTATTTTGTGTTTAAGTTTGCGCTTTGCCATTGAATTCCGAGTTAATGCAATTTATGTGGAGAAATTTCAACGAGAACAAACGGAAATACAGAGAGTTCTTCAATTGAGAAATCAGAAAGCATCTAGAGTGAGAGTGGAACTAATAATTTACTAACGGCTGTTTAGATCTAGTTCTATGTATATCAATGTTAATGTTATTTCACAAACATTTATTACACTTTAATCGAAGCACCATAGAGAAACTAATTAAAATTCCTTTCATACTCATCAATGCCAATATGCAAATTTAATTGAAAATAGCCAATTTGCCTCATAATATGATTTTGTTCTTTGTAATTCGGTCGTTGAATACTAAGATAAAGAAATTACTTGAGCTCAATGTTAAAGACTTAGACTAAATTGGTGCTCAAGAGATGATTGTTACCAATTATCCATTCCCAGATTATCGAAATAAAAAATAAATAAATTGCTATACTTATGGTAATCTAATTATCTCTGCTTTGATATTATTTATCATTCCGAGCATGCTGCTGAAAGATACGAACACAGAAACTTATCAAAGATTTGAGATACAAGCTGGCAGACATTCCTAATCTTTCTTCATTAATTTATTTTCTAATCTTTGAAGCAGAAAATTGAAAATAGTAATTACTGTCTTTGCTTTGTGGCTTTTTTTTTAGCTAAATGATACTTTTAAAGAAAAATTACTATCGCATTATCAATTCTACATCAAACTGGGTGGCCAACTGGATTACAAACAATAAACGCCTCTTCCACATTATTCAAATAACATATAATTAGCTATGACTATCCGGATATCCTTTAGAGTATTCATATTTGTTATTTGCATAAAATTATAATTAATTGCCAATTTCAGTCAAACAAACAATATTCAAACAATAAATTTATGCTAATTGTAAACATTGACCAGGAATAACTATCGTCCTGTTTCGATACACATATTATTTCGTAAGATACAAAAAAATGATTTACCAGGAAGTTAAATCGATGTAGAAAACGCTCAGTGAGGTAACTTTTAAAAACAAATATTTAGTGGAAAATCACTGGAATTCATATAAACTAATTCACATTATATTTATAAATTTGTGTTAATTTTCGTAGAAGAACAAAATAATTAATCTCGTTCTGATTTTCAAACATATTTCCTTTGGGAATTTTATGTGAATTAAATATCTTGTAGACAATTTCATTAAAAAAGTTATTTCTGCCAAGCTGAATTAGTTCCTTATTAAAGAATTCCCTAGCTGTCTGTAAGGATCTAAATAATGATTCTCGATGCACAGTTAAAGTTGATTCTACTTAATTGTATCGTATCTACCATTACCTTCTAACGAGATTAATTATTTATACAAGAAATAGATATTACGGCATTTTTAAACCATGATAAAGGTGATCACAGGAAGTATTATTCTTAACACATTAAATTCTCTTGGCTCTCTTGGTCAATTTATTCAAAAAATAAAACGTTCATTAAGCGATTAAGAGATTTCATTAGACTTTACTTAGCAATTCATTTCTCTTTTAATACGATAAGATATGTGAATTATTATATTAAAGCCCAAAATTCACACGAATAAAAATCAATTCATATGCCAGCATTTTGCGTTATCTATTGACTAATTAAAATATTTCCAATGTACTTATTGCTTTAATAATCTAAACACTTTAATGCGAAATTCTGTCGAAATATAAATCTAATATCTCGGTGGCTCATTTACTCGTTGCCAACTCTTTTGTAGCTGACAAATTAACAAATTAAAATAAATACTTTAGCATGGAATTAAAAACAGATGCTAACTTATATAAAACACTGAGTGTCAGATTGATTAATTAGCTTTATAAAAATATTTAAAATCATAATTATTAATTGTTAATTACACTTCACTATATGGTAAATACATTATAAAATTGTCAAATACAGCAATTAATAAAATTTAAATACTGTAGTGAGATACTGTATTTGTTTGTAGAACTCCATAATATATGTATGTAGATATAAATTATCAATTTTAATGATTCCATTCTACAGCGTATTGTGTTAATTATTATTGCAAATAATACTTCAATGACATCAACAGAACTAAGATATTTATTTTTGTTATCTCACATTTTGAGTATTTATTTTATTTTATTATTGGCTAATGCTTTAACTAATGCGAAATGTAACAGTTTTTTTTTTTTTTTTGCAATAAAAATGATTAAACAAATTATACCTGGTGCCTCCACTTTAGCCAATTTACCATCTCTAACCATTTATACAAGTTGTAATTGATTAAAATATTAGTTCTAGAATAATTATTATCTCTATTAATGATTTATTTGATAAAGTCGTGTCAACCTATGTGTAACAACATATAGAAAATTCTGAAAATAAATGTTTTTTTATAATAGGTGTGAAAAGCACAGATTGTTACTGTAGAAAACATTATGTTGTTAATGGTAATGGAAATGGTGATTTGTTTTCAATTGATTTGAAGAAAAAACTGTTTATTATGATTCAGTAATCTCACAGGAAATTACTATTCTAATTTTCAATAAATATTCGAATCAATTAAATTACTTTAAATTAATTAGCATGCAATATTTTTCTTTGTTATTTAAATTTGCTATCGATATCGGTATTTATGTATTATCTAAGCAGCTGATTTAATAAAGTTTCCCTGTAATTCAATTATAATCTAAAGATGTCAAGACCGAATTTACTTCTCAGAATCCACTGTATTCCGTCTATTAAATGCTGTAACGCTAATCAATAATAAGCAAACGTCTTTATCTAGTAGTAGAAAATTAATTTTCGTTAAATACAAGACAACTTAAGACTTAATTCATAATTTATGTTTCATTCTATCGAGCAGTTGTTTGTCTGCTTTATTTATTAAAATGCCAACCGTATTTCATTGCATATTGATTACAAGAAAAAAATAAAATATTTTCATTAAATAACATTCAGCATTTAAAACCTATAAAAAGCTTCAATTACTTGAAAAATTAATTTATTTTTTAATAAGTGGTCGTAATTGTAACCAAAAACCATTTTCAGTTTTTAAATTTATTGAGTAATTTGTTATTCTAAGAGGTTGATCCGTTTTTGGAGGTTTGTCTATACGAAATGCAGATAGCATGTCAAACATAATTACTTTACTCTTCAACAATCCAAATCTGGTTCCAATACAATTTCGAGATCGCTTTCCAAATGAAAAATATTTAAATGGTTCAATTGTATGTTTATTCTCGTCTTAAGATCATTTCGGATCAAACTTCTCTGGATTTAAATTAAATCAGTTGATTCTGTTAATTTTTGTGGAATCGCTTTTATAATTCAGAATTAAAAAATTTTGTCTTCTCTTCTAATAATTGTTAAGAGTATTCTATAAGAGTATGCTTAAATTGGAGTAAAAAAAATAATATCTGTCTGTCCAGAGTTCTTCTCGGTAAACTAATTATCTCAAAGTAATTCTGCTATTTTCCGTTATCCAGTTCCCAATGGTTTACATTAGTTTGTTTCATTTAATTTTTATTTTTATTTTCCAAAGCGTAGATATTTTCCATGACATTTAAATGGATATCGCATTGTCAGTAACAGGATATTAGTATGCTTTTTGTAATATAAAGTAGATTAGTCAATTCCGTTTGAGTTTTTCAAAACTAAGCATTGAAAAGATAATCAGAAAATCTGTGTTCTATGCAGAAGTCACTCAATTCTTTAATCGTGCTCATTATTTTCATTTAGAAATATAAAATTAAATTATTTGATAATAGACTCAAAAAGTAATTTAGTTAGTGAAAGTCAGTATTAGTTTGAAATTTTAAATTGTTCAGACGGAAGCGGTTTGTTTATTTATTCACTATTTTCTCTGTATTTCGACTAGACTTTAAACTCCCTTAACATTTTATAAAAGTTATCGTAAACTTTTCTAAATAGATAATGTAGTAAATGCAATGTGAAAACAGTTAAGAGTAAAGTTTGTAGTTTTAGTTCTATCTATTATAGCTAACAAGCTTTTAACAAATTTTGGCAAAGTTTATTGTAGTTTAATTGCGGTTATTGAGGTAATGATATTTATGCTGGGCTTTATAATACAAAATGCAAATCATAACAAACAAGAGACTCTCAATGTATGATATGGTTTAATGCAAAGTTTACGTAAAATAATCAAGAATCAATAGTTTGCCAATATACACAGAGAAACGAGAACCTACCAAATATGTTATTATATTTACTTGGTGGTTATCCAACAAATCATGTGATTAATTATTTATTATTACTGATAAACATTGTAAACAGTTCTGTTGAATTGTGGATGTTTTGTGGTTCTGGCATTTATACAAAAATGTTTCCATTCCATGAAGCCACAATCGATAATTCGACTAAATATTGCATTACTATTGATATTGTGTTTGTTTATTTGCTTAACATATTTGGTTTTATTATTATTCATTTAGTTGTATTAATTGTTTAGTACTGAAATAATTACAGCTTCTGATACATGCCTATGTATCTGCATGAAAGATATACCACTTAGCATTAGCCTAACACCAGATAAATATTTTTATAGACGGATTTCGAGAATTTTAAATATTATTGATACTGTTGGCAATAGACATCAAGCTTTTTATTTACAATAATCACGTGCCGTTTAAACATTTAATTAAAAAACTAGAAATCAGCATTCCATACAGCCAAGTCAAACATAAATATTTTCACCGCATTTAATCAATAAAATCAATAAAGCATTTTGTCTATTTTTCTGGTATTATGATTTTGCTAAATAAATATTTTATATTTTATTTGTTTAATCCGACCGATACTATGCAAAATGTCAATTTTGCTGACTTTTTACTCTCGATTTATCAACAATTATTTGCAAATCCTGAACAAGGTTTTAATTCTCCGCATCGCTGCACATTTCTAATCATTGATTTATGCAAATTTTCATTAAATGTTGTAAAAAATTAATTTTTATTGACTGCATTTCTACCGTTTTTGTGTTTTTATTATCAAAGAATCAACAAACTTCACAAGTAGTTGGCAGCCTTATTAATGATTTAATAAAAGTTTCATTAACAGAAAAATGAAATTCTTATTAAACCTGAATGTTAAAAAAGCTTTTGAAATTACTTTTTAATTATATTTCATTCCTTTCACGTTTTGAACAAAATGTTGTTAGCGAAATAAAAGTTAAAAAATAATTACCAACGGCATAAAAGAAGTTCTGATGAAAAGCAAAACTTCTCTGACTGTTTTTATTGTTTCTTGCCGCTGTTGCACAACAAAAAGGTAAAAACTAATTAATATTGTTAATCAGTTATTGCTCAGTCAGATTATTATTTTCAAACAATTCATTTGGATTAAGCAATTTAGAAAATAAAACTAATCCTGAATGCAATCCTCTTGAGACGCAACACAACTTTTATTCCGCAACTAAGCAAAAACAAATCAATTAATTGATTTCTGCTTTCTTTTCCTAACTTTCTAAATACAATTAACTCAATCTCAGCATTATCCAATAATCAAGCGAACAAATTTATTCATTGGAGACTCACAAAAAAAAACTTTTCCCACACTCTTTAACATCTATTGTCGTCGTCATGCCCAGGAATATCTAAACTCTTATTTTAATTTATGTAATCAATAATCTTTTTCAATTTTTTAGCCGCAGCAACATTTTTATTTTTATATTTTAAACGAAAATTAATCAAATGGAAATCTGGCTAAGCACATCATCCATCTTTTAACCTTGAAAAGTATGCTTTTCCCTATTTTCTGATATAAAATTCAAATTTTCGTTACATTATTCATCTAATAATCAAACATTTCTTCACAATGATAAGCAAACTTTTTCTGATGCCTAATAATATCCGGAATAAATTAAATTTTCTTATCTATCATGATAAATTATTTCTTTTTTATAATCGCCAGCAATAATGAATTTTATTATCAATGATTAGACATTATAATCTCTTGAATAATTCCTTCCGCCAAAACGGTTTTCCATTTTTAAATAAAATACTAAGTACGGAGGAATATTTCATCACATTCGTTTTTATTGCATTTCACGAATTTTTCTAAGTTGCTCTTTTGGTTCTTAAATCACCATTATTGCATAAAATAACACTATGGTCAAGGTAAAGGAAAGTGAACTTGTTATGCTTTACAAATATAAATAATTTAATAATAAAATGACGCAATAAAACCTAAAAGGAAACGAAATGCACAACGAGAAATAATCAGAAATTCATTGCCACGTAATTCATTGCAATAAAACTTTTTGTCATAATTATGATAAGATATAAAAATATTAATTAGATTTTACATGATAAAAGAATTAGCGAGGAGAGATAAGAGATTAATTAGTTGTAAATAAATGAAATAAAATATTTAGAATGTAATGTGAAATATAGAATATTATTAAAGAAACTAATGTGTTTATAAATAAAAATTATATTTTTGCTATGATGATCATATAGTTCAAGAATCAATGGTCGTGGCACTTTGATACGGCTTTACCATAATCATTAGATAAGGATCTTCATGAATATTAAATTGAATGTTCAACAGAATCAAAATTAAGGGCGTAAAGGAAATGAAACAAATCAATTAATTCGTAAAATTAAATAATTTTTTGAATGATGGAGTTGAAAAGTTATTAACTAAATCAACATAAAACTGCCAATTATATCATTTAATTTACTGCGGAAATACAGTATAAAGAAAAACAAATTCCGTATAGTTGTTTAGATTTTTAGCTTTTATTATCATTTATCCGACTTTCTGTGTAACTAGAGTTTAAACTTTTCTTGTAAAATTTACTATCTGCTGGAACATGAAGAATTTTTCTTTGCTTGACATAATCTTGTCACGTAGAACCACACAATTCCTTGTTGTTTATATTTAATAAATTTGACGAAAAGAATAATAACGATAATCGGTATTAAATTAACGATAAAACGATATCGATAATTATGATAAAAGAAGATTAGAAAATTTCTTTGTCATTCAATTAAACTGAAAATGGGTGGAGATGTATCAAACGGCTTATTATTAATACCAGAATCGTATTATTAATTTTATTTTTTATTTTATAAATCGTGAATGCCAACTGACGATTCAATATCACATTTCTGACTTTCCTTTATCACTTTCTATTTATATTTTTATAATCTGAGCTTATACTTATCAGATATCAACATTTTATTACGATTTGAATTATATTTTTTAATTAACTAATTGAAAACTTTTGATACATACGCAACAAGCATTAGAACCGGAATCATATATCCAATAAATATGTGCTGAGTTTCGAATCAACAGTAAAAATCTAAGAAATTTTATCGTATAAATTCCATTTATATTGCTAGTAAAACCGATTATTATAAAAAACAAAAAAATCACTAGATAAACGCAACGTTCGCAAATTTCTTATTGCTAAAAATTTGTAAATAAATTCTGTGCTTTCCGTTGGTAATTTTCTCATATCTTAATAAAATAAATTATAAAAAGCCTGACTGATAAAAATGATCAAAAATGTGGTTTATGCTATTAATCTGTTATGCTATTACTTTAGCAATTTACTGCAGTAAAAGAATCTGTGGCAATAATGTGAAATTTTATATTAAATTTTTGTATTTTACAAGCTGTCGCCTCGGTATACAGAGCAAATTATATGTACTGAACAATGGCTAATACTAGCAACAAAAATTCTTTTTTATTATAAATATATATAAAAATATATGTAAACACTGGTTTGACTACAAATTAATTTATAATTTGATTGTATTGTTGTTTAATTTTTGCTTTCGTTTAGAAATACGGGAAAGCATGCAATGCATTTATTTTTGGTATTTAGGAGATTAAGCTTCATAGAGAATTAGTACGAGCTTGGTTACTTAAATATAAAATTAAAAGTGAGTTCAACAAATGCATAAACAAGCAAAAAGTTTAATTTTCTAGATCATGAACTAATACAGCTTTCAGCAGAAAGTTGAAAATTTATTTTATGACGATAAGAAGCAAACTTGTTGCATAGTTCTTAGAAATTTTTTGTAATATTTTTTAAGAAAAACTTTTAAACTTTTCAGCACACAGCAGAAGTTTTTATTTATTTTATAATTGTTTGCCTAACTCACCTGACAGAACACAATTGCTTTTCTCGATCAGGTACAAAGCCGTAAATCTGATACATTCAATGATTATCCACGAAAACATTAAATTACTCAACAATAGGAGTCTCATTTAGATTGGTTTTGTGTTATTTGAAATAGGAAATTACTGACTGAATTTCGATTAATAAAAAAATATTAATATCCGGTGTCTGGTAGTAAAGCCAATGAAATTCACCAGAATCTTTTATAAACTAAATCGATAATGATAACTAGGGTCACTGTGAATATGATATGAAACGATTGATTAATAATTATAAAACTCATTTAAGTTGTTATTAGGAAATCAATTTTCAAACTGAGAGAATCAATTTCGCTTAGTTTCGATAATTTTGTTTTAATAGAAAAACTAAATTTCCAAGTAAAATTAACACAGTTACATTTATTTTTGATTAGAATTAAGCAAAAATACTTTATTAACATTTATTATTACAGCTTTATTATCTATATTCCCTTAATCACTTTACAGATGCCAGCGTAGACAAACCTCAATGTTATAACATGTGCGAGTTATAATGCTTAATGCGAATATGTTTGTTGATCTAATTTTGATATAGTGCCTGCGGGTAGGACATGATAACTTTTAAGTATTAATAATTATGCAATAATAATGAAGTGAATGATAATTCGAGGTGTTTATCTGTCTAATGGTTCCTAATTAATTTTAACTAACTAAAAATAAATAAAATTGTAATATTATATGGTTGGAACTAAAGGGTTTATTTTCCAGAGAAATCTTTTTATTAAGAAACAAATTTTTTATTTACTTTACCTAGTTTTATCCTTCATTTTCCTTCGATTTTGAAATATTTTGGCCAAAAGTAAGTAATTTAGTCATCGCTCATTAAAATAAAAATAAAAATAAAAATTCTTCTGCCAAAATGAAAAGAATAAAAGTGTTGCTAAAATATTTATCTACTTAACATATCCTTGCTGATAATTATTTTATCAAATTTCTAATAAAACTTGAAATATAAATATAATATATTAATTAATTATAACCATAATTAAACACAACTAAATGTGTTTTCGTTCATTCGTTCATTCCCAGTAAATAATTAAAATGATTGAATTTAATGTTTTTTCATGCATTCGAATATATATTTTGAAATAAACACAAAGATATCATAAATGTTATTTAATGGAATTAAATTAATTACATTTTTTAATAGTTTAGTTTGCTATACTTTATGTTTCATAAGTGGAACAAAGGATTCAGTGGTTGATGTAATTTTTGTTTAGAAAATCTAGAGTAGGGTGATACAAAAATTAAATGATATAATTGGAGAATAATTAATTTAATTTGTTGTTATGATTATACTTGTAATTCTTGTTATTATTGAAATATATACAAATTATATAATTAACAAATTGTTTGTAGTCCAATTATTTAGAATTTAAGAGAACAAATATTTTATTTTATTTTTACTTTGAACAGCACAGGTAATGTAAATGCTAAACATTCTGTTCATGTACTGATAATGGTTGGATTTTGGTTGTTTATTCCAAAAAATCGTGCATACTTTTAGCATAAGTATTAATACTTATAGAAGAAGTGCGGGAGTCTAAAAACTTATTGCGGAACAATAACGAAATAAGTATACGAAACATGGTCAGAAGTGCAACTAGCAACAAACAATTAGAACTCCTAATAGAATCTCTATCTACCATAAAGAAATAATAAGGGAAAATCATTTCGAATCAAATTCAATAATCAGTTCTATGCAAATGCATAGTTATTAAATTAGTATCGATATGAGTTTCTATAATGTATTCTACTATTTTTGTAAACATAAAAGCGTGAGCTTTAAATCCAGGATAAAATGTATAAATTTATTTGGTCATCATAACTATGCAGTTTTATATACCGAGCAAGTTGTAACGTTTGCATAATCTCATAGACACAAAACTAAATGATGATGCAATTTCTCCCAAATAAAAAACTCGTTTATTACAAATTTAATCTTAAGCTCTGTACATTTCACCCGTACGTTTGTTGACCCATTTCAAAATAATCGATTGCCAGAATGCAAATTTGCATAACAAGGATTCATGTTACAGTTGATTACATGTAAAAAAAAATCGGCCACGCCTTTAACATTTTTATGGTTGTTTTAATCGAAGTTTATTTTTCAATTATTATTTGTTTCGCATTAATACAAAATTGCGAATTGTTTAGAAGAGAGATTGGTTCGCAGTTACAACAACATTGAAGTATTTCTATAAAGGTTTGGTTTGGTTATATTAAATCTTAGTAGAATATCGAGCTTTAAAATCAGACAACATTTCAATGATATCATTTCATTTATGTTTCACTTCTATATAAAATGATATCAAACCGATGTCATCGTTTGAAAGTTTTTGATGAAAATCCATCTTTACATCACCGACAGTTTTATTTTTGTATTTAATTTTCAAAGAGATATTGAAACATTTCTTTGATAAAACAATTTTTACAGTGAATAACATTTTGTTGTT
This sequence comes from Ptychoptera albimana, assembly GCA_961205885.1. Lineage (NCBI taxonomy): Eukaryota > Metazoa > Arthropoda > Insecta > Diptera > Ptychopteridae > Ptychoptera > Ptychoptera albimana. Next base: position 20,486,463 of record OY540804.1, read on the forward strand.
TCTGTTCAATTTGATTTAATGCCAAATAAGTTCGTCTATGTTTCGTTTCTTTTTATGTAACTAATGTTGACCCTCATACGCACGTTCATTCATCCATTCAATGATAAATTATTCAAAAAAAAAACCTTTTAACCATTTTCAATAATGAAACGAAGGGTTAATGTACAATTCTTTAGCATTATTCAATCTTCGGTGAATTTATAAATATATATTTTGGGTCACTGAAACGACGTTTACACGCACAATTATCGATTTTTTTTTTTATATATTTGACTAGAATAATTTTTTTTGAATATTGCCTTTAAGTATCAATTTATTAAATTTTTCAGGCAATAACTGCTATAGATGTTAAAATGAAAATATTCGTTGCTTACGATTTTACAGATTATTTTATTTTTTAAATGCTGTAAAATTTCATCAGCACAAGTTTAATGTTTGTATTAAGAATTCGAGATGCATAGTAGACAATTTAAATCTTGTAATCATGTCCTACATAGAAGTATAATACAGATCGATGTCTCTGACATTAGCTGTTACTTCGTAATTGCTCCCTTTATCTATCTACTTTCTAAGAACTGTAAAATTTCAAAAGTTTCTTCACTTATTAATGTCAAATAAAATTGGGAAGAAAATTTTTTCAAATAGACAAAAAGCGAAATTGATTGTATGAAATATTTTTAATACAATAATACGTAGCTGGTCTAAAATGCTGACTGTAATTGTTATTATAAGTGGTAATGTTAAAATAATTGCGAATTATTTTAAAGAACAATTAAATTTACTATAAACAAACTAGAGCCTCATTCTCTTCTGCATTTTTTGAAAGTCAATTAAACATCATCAATTTCTTTAAAGGGAGTAAAGTAACTTAAATCATTAAAGTGCTGAACATAAAGCTTTTTACTCCAACATGCATATATTCATACTTACCAAGAAGAATTTGATAATGGGCAATTGTTAAGCCAATACTGGAAAATCATGTGTGATTTATTAATTTAATTAAATTTTGATTTCCCGCAAGCATAAAAATATTATAGCAACAAGAACTTCATTACGCCACTAAACAGCAAACATACATTTTTCTTGTTTATCTTGCTCCACGCTGACTTTCTGTCATGCCATCCTCAAAGGAAAAAAAAACTTTTAAACTTATTTTACTTTCATTTATTTATTTACTACAGTTTTGCGTTGATTATTTATTCAAACAACTTTATCCAGTCCTAATCCATGGGCATGAATAAATGCTTTTGAAACTTCCTGCAGATTGTTTACGGTGATGGTTTTAACAAAGCATTTGAATATCCTGTATACGACGACCTAGTTTATATAATATAAAAAAATTTATTTATTACAAGCGGTTATAGAAATAAAAATTAAACATTGAATGAGGCAATCATGGGGATAATAAATGAATCAATGATTTTGACATTTTCTGAATTGAATTCCAAAATGAAATTACCGCCATGAATATTTATTGAATTAATTTAATGTCATCGATTTTATTATATTTTTAACAAATTGTGAATTTAAATGTACATAATGAATATAAATAAAGAAATGTTTTTATTTCTGTCAAACGCATTAAATATTTAGCCATAAATAAATCGTCATGCCAAAAATAGAAAAATAATGAACAACCCTATGCTGATAAGAAATGTATTAAATGGAAAACTTGACCAAGCTGTCGGTTAAAAATATATTTTATCGCTTTTCAATAATACTTAAAGTTGATGACTTCGCAACTTTTCTCATTTTTGTATATTTTGACATAAAAAATATCGCTGAATCGCTATAAAGTTTTTGTCATTTAATCGATGGAAGTGGAGCAAACAAATAAAAAAAAGATTTCAATTGATAATTAAATTCATTATTTTGCCATTTTTTTACCGTATCAGCAAACGATAACGTAAAACATATGCTTAAGGCGATGTGCAACGCAAAAAATAATTTTTAATCAATGGTGACAACAATAATAATGATAACGAGTGACTGACGCAGCTAAATTAATGTGATGAGAAATACAAACTTAGTGCCGGTGAGAACTAACAGATTGCAAGTTTGAAACCATTTCTCTCGTAGGAGATCAGATTAATTCCAGGTCGTGTAAAAGGGACAAATAATTGTGTGCAATGAATCAAAATGAGGATTGATACCATATTTCTAATAGAGATGAAAACAAATCATCAAATTTGACTGTCTAGACGTTTTGATGAAAAACAAGTACAGTCTGCATGGGTCTTAGCAACACTGTACTAAGAATATAAAAATTGTAATTAAAAAAAATCTGTCTCTTGTGGCTAAAGCCTGCTAAAGAAATGATTTTCAAACAAATGTACAAAGTAGTTTTGATTGAGTCTTTTTTTCTTATTTCGTATGATTGATGATAATAATGTTGAATGAAAGTGGTTCATAGTTAAAAACCAGTCAATAGCAGATTAATTTATGATGAACAAAATTTTATTTATCTTCTCCGTGAACAGTGTTATCACTTTATTTTCTGTTTGTAATTATTTTTCCACGTTTTCAACTACATTTTGCATTAAAGTTTCTGCGGAATAAATTTGAAGGTAAATGATATTTGGCTACCAACGAAATTCATTCTATTTGCGGAATTGTAATTGCGTTGAATATTAATTTAAATATAAAATAATTATAAGGACTGCTAATTGCAAATGCGAATTAATTGCAAAACTTTAATTGCCTCACCGTAAATACTTAGTAAAGAATTTTAATTATATTTTGTATGCTTTGATGATATATTATCAATTCGAGAAAATATGGATTGTTCAGAAGTTAGGATACCCAATTGCATCTAATTAACAACCAAAATCATAAAACGAAGAATTGTAAACTCATGAACAACTTGGAAATATTGGTTAAGCAAATAAGGTGAAACCAATGACAAAGGTGGTTTTGATTGAAAAAAGAATAAATTTTACCAAACGAGATTTGTGAAACTTTCACTGTTAATTGCTCTACGGTGAATAAATTATTAAACTAAATAATCGATTATTAAAAATTAATTTACATATTACAAAGTATATTCATTAATTATATGAATAATTTTTATTTTTAATTATTTTCCGTATTTATTTACTGGCGGAATGATTAATTCAAATTCTATGGGCGTTTGACTATAATAAGTCTCAGATCTTGTTATAAAAAATGCATAAGATTATCCAAATGAAGGCGTTTCTTGGTTATTTTAATGTTAATTATTTAATTAAAGAGTTAGATATGTAGTTTAATTAGTGCAAATGAATACCACAAATTATTACAATGTATGAAAAATTGCATAAAACAACTAAAGAATTTACCTATGCTAATCGCAAACGACCTTGGCTTTATAATTATTTATTGCTAGCATTTAGTATAAAAGCGCACAATAATGTTTTATTAATCACAAGTTCAAGTCTATCTCTTGGAGTATTAACAATTCAATCTTAACTCAAGTTAAATAATTAATTTAAAAAAAAAACCAAAAATGTTCAAACAAGTAATTTTGAGAAGTTTTTTTTGGCAAAAATCTAAAATAAATTTTTAATTTAAATTTAATTTATAATTTTAGATAATCTTTGGTCTTCTTTTGGCTTTCGTTGTCGCCGATCAAACTACTGCTGAAACTAAACCAGCTGTTGTTACTGATATTGCGGCTCCATTTACCGCTCCATACGTCGCTCCATACGCTACTCCATACGCTGCCCCATACGCCGCACCATATGCTGCTCCATATGCTGCTTCATACGCTCCATTTGCCTACTCAGCAGGGTACACAGCAGGTTATCCCTACTATTCAGGTGCTTATGCAGATGGAACTTATAAAGCACCTGCTTTTGCTTATGCTAATTATCGTGGATTTTATTAATTCTTTTGCATTTCAAATCATACTGCACTGCCAAACGGAACAACATTACCAAATTTTTAATTAGTAATACATAAAGAATGTAAAAGATTTAAAATAAAATGAAAACTAGAAATTCAAAAAAAAAAATATTTTAATTAATGGCTAATTATTTAAAATCAGTTTAGTTGTGAATTAAAAATCTTTGCCATCTATTCAATAGAAGATTTAAAGTTGTTATGCAAAATACTAAAATGTAGAAATTATAGAAACTTAGGAATTTCAATATAATTTAAATATTTTGTAAATTTTTGCAGTCAATTAACTCAGCAGTATATTGAAAATTGAATTCGTTTTTATGGACCCTTATTAGCATTTAACTCCTAGATTTGTGTATTTTTTTAACTGAATAAATATTAACACGAGTTATGTAACTATCCAAGTAACGAGTTATGCATAAATAAATTCGTTTCTACTCTCGCACTGTATACTGGAATTTATATCGGAAAATAAAGATTTTATTATCGCTTTTGCTTATAATTTTTCAAAACCAAATATATATTGTGGTCGTCATTTTCATCTGGTGCTTTTATTGTATTTATAAGCATCGTCGTTTCTCAATTATATGAATGGAATTTTTGTAGACAAGATTCCTTTTGATTTTTATTAGGAATTCACGACTTGGCATGTTTAAAATGGTAACATGATTCTTGAAGTAATTCTTTATTTTATTTATCAGAAAGAAATTAGTTTAATAAAATTAAATTATAATCGCAATGAAATGTTGTTCTTTGATATATCGTTAAGGCTCAGATTATAAATTGAATTCTAGTGATGGAAAAATCTGTAAATAAGAAATTACCTTCATTTTTTCAGGTCTTTTTTTTCTAAATAACATTTTGCTAAACCGAATAACAGTTATATTTCCATACATAGTAAGTAATTCATATTAATATCAATAATTTAATCCCAATAATTATTTTCACATTTTTCAAGACAATTTTCATCTTCTATAATGTTTTAACAACATGGATTAATGTCAAAATAACTTTTTACGTGACAAGATTATCCCGAAAATGAGAAAGATTCCTAATATTCCATATAAATAGTCAATTTTACAAGAGATAAGCTTAACTACTTTGTTCTACGTGTGACACATAAAATATGATAAGCGGTAATAAAAGTCTACGATGTATATCTAAGCCAAAAACTGTATTTATTATTGAATTCCGCAGTAAATAAAAAGATATTATCGGTGGTTTTACGACGTATTGAGTAAATATTTCTGTTTTTTTTTTTTGCCACTTTTATTTGATAAAATCGATAAAATTTGTCATTAAATTTTCTATTTTTCCTACTTGCTTATTCATGACGTTATTTATTTCTACGAATTTAATTGTTTTTCAACAATTCTTGTTTTTTTTTTATTTTCTCTTTATTATTTTTTATTATTCATCACTGAGTATTTACTCGGTTTATTATGTAATCAATTTATATGTTTAATCATATATATTTTTAGAATACAGAAAAACCATTTCACATAAAATAACAATGAGGATTCGATTTAAAGTAAATAATATCCAATAACAGTTCAATTGGATTTATTGACTTTCAGATGTATTACCTTAACCAACAATAATTCGCTGAAACTTTATTGTTTTACAAATAATCTATTTGACCTTATAGCTTATTGACTCTGAAAACTTTTTATCTTCTTTCAAAAATTTTCGTTGTGTTTATGTTTATTCAACCAAACCCAAATATTCCTATTGTGGTTATTTATGTTCAAAGTAGAATCACCATAGACGAATTCATAAAATAAAAAATCATTTTATGCACACAAAAAAACTTTGAGTAGCCAATTAGTTTTTTTCAACAATTTCTTATTTAATGAGGTATATTGTGTATTATAAAAGAAAACTTTGGCTTTGGTAATAATTAATAAAAGTAAATGCGATGGAGGGTTGCCCTTAAGAAAAGTAGTTAATAATAAATATAATGAAATAAATATGATTGAAAGTCAATTTACAAACTTAATTAAATTCTTATAATATTACTGAGAGGGTTGCAGAAAATGTAATGAAAAGAATTGAAAATATATATAGAAATTATTATCGTAACAGTTACAGCAACTGTGATTATGACGATTATTGTTACTTTCTCATTCATCTGTTTCGAGAGAAATCTCTCACTTTTTCTTTATAATAAAAATGTAATCCATGTACTGTTACTATTACTGTCAGATAAAAACATAAATCAATGAATAAAGATAATAAAAAAAGTCTAAAAAACATAAATTAATGTACTGCACTTGAATGCACTTAAGTTTATAAAATTAAAATCTCTGCCAAACGCACTCACTTTCACTCTCAATATTATTTTCTTACTGAGCAATACCCTTATCTTATTTAAAAACACTTCTAACAAAGATATAAAACTTAATTTCAATTTCAACTTTAACATCAAACGTTATTTCTCGGCAAAAAACTCTTATTGATTTACCAAACGAATTGTTATTGGTAATTTTATCAATAAGCATACGAATAAAAATAAAACTTTGCAGTCATTTAAATTCATTTTTATTACATTCTGTGTATCATAAATGGAATAAAATCGATTTTATATTTCAAAACCGATGCCATTCATACGTGACAATGTAAGTATATACGCATTTTATTTAGATATAATCTAAAATTCACTTAATATACTTATGTTTTATAATCATGTCACGTTTTATATGCTGATCGTTATGTTCGCTTACTGTTTTTGGGTGCTATTTTAGATTGTTATCCAAAAAAAAAAAAAAAACACCCGAAAATAATATCAACCAGGTGTTAATTTATATAATAAAAAAAAATTGTTTTTGTTAATTAAATTTTGTTTTAAGAATATATAACGAAATTATGAAAAACAACTCATTCGTTCCGTTAAAATTAATCAAGAGTTGAAATATTGTACAGAGAAATGACAAACTTTGTATTAAACCCACAACAAAAGCATTTCATAAAAAACCTTATACACTGTGCTGAATTCATTACCAACGATTAAAATTTAAATATTCTACAATGAATTTCCTGGTTAGCAATATCTAACATATCTAGTTTCAATATCGTGATTTAATAAACTTTTGTTATAAAATCTACTTTTTTAATCCAATCTTTACAACAAAGACATGGGTGCTTAACTGCTGTTAACAAAACATCGACGATTCTAGATTTATATTCCACTATAAATACGTTTTTTATATACAAAACAAACAACCAAATAATTTATATTAATTGCGGTATTTGACATTTTATTGTCTATTAAATAAAAGCAATTTTACTTATTTTCTTTTCTTTTTCAATACGTTTGGAGACAGATAAGCAATAGTTTTTATCAGTATAATACAATAAACGTAAACCCATGTAACATAAGATAACAGCAAAAGAAAACAACCCTAATGGTGTATTTCCCATGTTGTACATTTATAACCTCGTTTCGTTTCTTTTATTAATGTTTTGGCATCACTAGTTGCGGTTGTGGTTACACCTCTTACCTGTAGATTATTTCAAAAATATATTTAGTAGGAGTTTTTGATAATAAGAACTTTTGTGACGTTCTGATGAACAACGACTAAATGGTTTTAATTCTCTTGAATATTTATTTGCGCAATTAAAAAATTTAATAAATAAAATTAATGTAAAAAAAAAAACTTTTAAAACCAGAATAAATAAATAAAACAAACAAACTGGATAAATAAAATTAATTAGCATTAAAAAAAAAAAAATTGAAACAAATTTCTTAAAAGATTTTGTCACAACAATTATATGCAAATCATATTCAAAGTACTTTAAAATGCAATAAATATGTTTCGTTATTATTTTGAAGGTGGCTGAAAGTTTGTCGTTTCATGAAAGCATAATAAGCTTCTGGTTATTATTGCTGCTGCAGCTTTAGAATTTTAATTTTATATTCTTTGTATCGATTCTTTAGTAACTCCTAATTCGATATCCACATAAGTGGTGGCAATTATAATTGGAAAAGAAAATAATTTATCTATTCCATGTTATTGTTCTCATAAAATCAATTAAATTAAAACACATAAGATACATAAGCAAGTGAATATTACATTATTGTGGAAGATAAACTCTATAAATCACATTCTATAGCTCCAAATATGTTATTTTATCAGATGACAAATAGCACATTTCCCGTAAAATAATTTTGAATAAAACTTTTGTAAGAAAAAGAAATGAAACTTGTGAAAAGCAGATGGAATTTAAATTAAGAAATAATTATAATTTATGAATAAAGGAAATGGTTTTTCTTCTTTTAATATGTTTAGCTAGCAAAGAAATTTATTGCTTCCTTCCGAAACATTTCGGAAAGTGTATTTCGCTAGATAATAATCAAAATAAAAATATAACTGGAAACAACTATTGCAACTACAATAGTCAGTATCGTTCTGAGGAATGCAAGTCGAGACTCGAATGACAATTTGGAAAGCATTCATTGTACAAATTATAACATATTCAGTGATATTGAGGGACTTGTATCAAATAAAATCTTCAATATTACGAAGTTTTTTTGTTCAATGTTCAATTCAATGGGGTTTTTATAAATCAACGAGATGACAACGAGCATACAAGTGCTTCACATATCATACTTTCTTCATTGGAACAACAAATAATATTTTAATTTGTTAACTTTTATGAATATTATATTAAATAAATGAACTTGTTTTAGCGTAAATCTACGTACTTGATGCATTTATACATCAATGAGCAGATGAAACCACTGTAAACCCTTGAAACTCTGAAAATAAGTGGCATCTTCTATAGAACAAATTTCATGGGCACAGAATCAGTAGTTTTGCTTTAACAAAATAGAAAAATAATAAACTTGTTTACCGCAATTTTCATTGCTTTAACTATTTTGTTAATTAATTATTATTTGTTACAATTTATTATCAACCCGTAAACTTTGTTTGTTTTACCATAACAATATGATATAAAAACCCCAATTGGTTTTTAAAAGAATTTCAGCAGTATTGCTTGTATATTAAAAAATATATTAGAGTTATTAAAAATAAAAAAATATAATAAGCCAGACAAGCATAAAAAGATTGTAAACAATTGATTACACCAAATGCTGTTTATTATTGTTTGTTCTATATCGCACCCTATATCAAAACACTCTGCGAATCTCATTGATTATTGTCAATAAAATCTGTTACAACCAATACAAAGTAAATAAACAGAAATATTCAATTCTACGCGTTACTGATGTATAGATAGCATGTATTTATGTATTTATTCACCAAAAGATGTTACTGACTCTATTCAATACTTTTTCCTGACTCCTCAAAGTTCAATTTTGAATAATATTTAAAATTTTGAATAATCCATTGTATCACATTTAAATAAATTTCCATTTTAATGAAATTCTTTGTTGTTTTGCCAAGGAAATGACTAACCTACTTAATGTAGATATCCTGCAGATGACAGTAAATTTTACATGCACATTCAACAAACAGTGAAGCATAAAAATAATTTAATAAAAATCTCACAGCATACACAAATTTATAGTAAAAGTTGTTAACAATAAACACACATAATAGGAATTCATTAACAAAATAATTTATAAATGGATAGCAGATAATAAATGTACGAACCTAAAATGACTAGTTGAAATGAATGAGTTTTATCTAAGGGAACAAAAAAAGAAGTTGAAGAACAAAAGTTCGTTCTTAATAATCATGAATTCTGTCGTAAAATGTCTCAATACGTTTAGTTTTATCTTATTATCTGGATACTAAATAAATATCAGCAGTCATATTATGTCACATATTGCGACAACTTTGGAAAACTTTTATGTATATATCAGGAATTTCCTCTTCTTTATTTTACTTTAGCAAATAAATGTCACATTCACAAAAAAAAAAAACAAATGATTGTTCAAACAAATTATTTTTGGTTTTCTATATAATGGATGTTAGTAGGTAAATCTTTTGAATAAGAAGGAAAACTAAATACAAACAAAACATTTCGGTATTATAACTAAAAATATATTTTATAACTAGAGCTAATAGCGCTCTTAGATATTCTGGGTATCTTCAATAAAAAACATTTACTAGAACTGAAAATCTATTTGATAGTATGGTAAAAGCTTTTTATTAGAAATTTACAATTTTTTAACATCTTTTTGCTTTTAATTAATTTATGATTAATTAATTAGGAAAGAGCTTTGTGTTATAATTTTTCGGGATTGTAATTAATGTTTCAATATAAGCCTTTGAAATTGGGAGAAACTCTAATAGAGTCTTTATTTTAAATTTAATACCTAATTCTGTGGTAAAAAAAAATAAAAATAAAAACTAAGTGCTAAACGATTAATGTTGAGAGCTTTCAATTATTAAATAAACGAAAACCCCTCGACTTTACTTTAATCAACGTTTACCTCTTTAAAAAACGAAAAATTTATTATTAATTTTTTGAATGGGATTTCTAAGAAAATTAAAAAATAAAAATTTTGGTTTCCCTTTCAATTTCTTAAAAGATTGATGAACTTGAAAAAATACCTAAAGCAAATATGCTTATTGGTCGTGCATTACAGAGCTTTCTATTGTCTAAAACCTGTAAAGTCTTAAATTATGAGAAAGTGATGGATGTGTCAACCCCTTGATAAACTTTTCCACTTTAATAAATTAAACAATTTATCGAAGAGAAACCTTTTGCAGCAGGTAAAATAACTTTTAGGTGTGCAGAATAATATTTTCCTTGACCAACTGTATCATGGTTGAAAGACGCCGTATAGCCGACAGACAATAGCAGGATTACTGTTTCAAAAGAAGTAAAATATCCATTTGTTTAATGGGAATATATATTATTAGTAACAATTGTTTAATCAAAAATGTTCTCTAAATATCGTTTGATACTAGGATTATTCCAGCATTGTTATAATGATACAAATATGTATCAAATATTCCAAAAAAATACAAGCTAATATGGGAAAACGTCATTCAGCAGTTACTTAAAGAGAGCTAGATAATTTATTACTAATACCTGTATCAGGTATTATTATGCTTCAAATTATATTTTAATAAATAATAAATTGATCGTTAAAATCAAAATAAACCAAATAATTTGTAATTCATATTTATGTATCGAAACAGGACGATAATTATTCCTGCTTAATGTTTACAATTAGCATAAATTTATTGTTTGCTTCACTAAAATTGGCAATTAATTATAATTTTATGCAAATTACAAATATGAATACTCTAAAGGATATCCGGATAGTCATAGCTAATTATATGTTATTTGAATAATGTGGAAGAGGAGGTTATTGTTTGTAATCCAGTTGGCCACCCAGTTTGATGTAGAATTGATAATGCGATAGTAATTTTTCTTTAAAAGTATCATTTAGCTAAAAAAAAGCCACAAAGCAAAGACAGTAATTACTATTTTCAATTTTCTGCTTCAAAGATTAGAAAATAAATTAATGAAGAAAGATTTATGAATGTCTGCCAGCTTGTATCTCAAATCTTTGATAAGTTTCTGTGTTCGTATCTTTCAGCAGCATGCTCGGAATGATAAATAATATCAAAGCAGAGATAATTAGATTACCATAAGTATAGCAATTTATTTATTTTTTATTTCGATAATCTGGGAATAGATAATTGGTAACAATCATCTCTTGAGCTCCAATTTAGTCTAAGTCTTTAACATTGAGCTCAAGTAATTTCTTTATCTTAGTATTCATCGACCGAATTACAAAGAACAAAATCATATTATGAGGCAAATTGGCTATTTTCAATTAAATTTGCATATTGGCATTGATGAGTATGAAAGGAATTTTAATTAGTTTCTCTATGGTGCTTCGATTAAAGTGTAATAAATGTTTGTGAAATAACATTAACATTGATATACATAGAACTAGATCTAAACAGCCGTTAGTAAATTATTAGTTCCACTCTCACTCTAGATGTTTTCTAATTTCTCAATTGAAGAACTCTCTGTATTTCCGTTTGTTCTCGTTGAAATTTCTCCACATAAATTGCATTAACTCGGAATTCAATGGCAAAGCGCAAACTTAAACACAAAATACGAAATTCTTACAGCTAATAAGACAGCTCATTGTGTCATCGCTTTCAGTCTTGAAGCAAACATGAAGTGACTAACTCACACTTGGTAATTGGATAACGTTGTAACGCCTTGAACACATTTTAGTCTCGTGTCATGCACGTCTCGTATCATTATTTAAATTTATTTGGAAGAAGTTTTCATATAATCAGCTCTTAATTTGAATAAATTTCATTTGTGATTGTGACAAAAAAAAATTCCACCGCAAAGTGTATTTCGGTTCAATTGAACTGCGGCACTATCGACATTAGTAAAGTATGGTGATTCGTAGTTTGTGACATGATTGTTGTTTCTTTAATAAAAAAAGAAGATGATTAAAAAGGATGCAGGTAGATACTGTAATTGCTCTAATATCGTGATGCCTTAAAACGAAGTGATAAATCTAAATTATCTATCGTCTGGTTCAACCCAAATAATTAGAAATATCATAATCGAATGATCGAAATAAAACTCCTCATCGTTTTCTATCTCTTTGTTTTAATTATCCAGCATCTTATTAACCAAAACTAAATAGTAATGACACTAAAAATTTCAAATTAACAATTCGTAACATGAAGTTTCTTCATTAATCTCTTTACAAATAATATTTGAGAAGCACAGCGACCGAATCACTTATTGCGTTAGCAACAAAAACTTTTCTCGTTTCTTAATTTTTTTTTCGTAAATAAATGTCACGAATAAATGTCAAATGCGAAAAAACTTTCTTCGTCGTATCCATCATTAAACGATAACATAAAATTAATGATCGTAGAGGATGCATTAAGGTTTTCCATCAGTTTTTTTTAACTAAAAACGAAATTATTTCTCAAATTGTGCCTTATGGTTTGGCTTATGTCGGGGCAACAACATATTTATAATTGATTATGACCGAATAAGGATAGTCGGCATATGATGGGATTAATCAATCTGGATTATTCGAACAATAATGTATGTTTTGTTTTTAATGAGTTCGAAGGCTAAGATTTTCTGTATTATGACACACAAAATCTATAAAATTGTTACCCAGCAAATAAAATTATCTCAGAACTTCAATTTTTATTTTTATTTGAATTTCGTAATTATTAGCTGAGTGACCTAATAGTCACATCTTTTTGTATCTTATCATAGTTTATTTAAAATTTTGTATAAGAATACTCTGAAATCGATTTTCTGAGAAATGAGGTTGAAAGATTCTTTCTCATAAGCAGCCTACAAAATATTTCCTATTTATTCAGTCATACACCAACACCAAAAGAGAAATTAAACGAGTAAACATAAAATGTTGTTTAAGATTTTCATTAAAATTATTAAGTTACTTGGAGAGTGTAGAGAATTAATAATGTAATAAACCAGATAAGATGAGTTAATTTAATTAATAAATATAGTTTATATTTTCATCTCAATTATTAACTATGTTTATTGGAAAAATAGATACGTTTTTATGCTCCAAGGTTTATTCTAGGTAATCATATTATCTATTTCCGGCATTTTACAATTTATAAACAAATAATTTCATCGTGAATTTGCAGACGCTACTTAAAATTGTGGATAATTAATTATAAGAATTAATATTTAACATTACACAATTTATTTTATATGAAGAATTTAAGGAAGGAACTAAATTTAATTAAAGCATTATTTAATTGTGGTTTTGGCATTTTTAAATATTCTTTAACATAAACAACCATCATTTATGATGTTTGTCTCTTGTAAGGACCGAAAAACATTCTACATTAATATGGTGTAAGCCAAATCAAATAATCATGAAATTACTGTTGTTAAACTCATCTTCTTTGACCGCAATGACAAATATTATACCTCTTTGTCTACATTCAAGGAACAAAGTCTCATCATTTATTTATTGTATAATATGTCCTCGCAAATGTTTTATTCAAACCCTTGTTATTTGCGACTGAATAAATCATCTAGAAAGTGATGTTGTGAGATGCAGATAAATCAAAATGATACAAAGACGCATGAAATATTCAAATAAAAAGAAATCATGAAACCGTTGATCTTATATAATATATTTTACTCATCGCCTTGGAAACAGGATAGTAGTGGATTATTATTACTGGAACATTGTCGAAGTATTCTCAAATGAGTTTATGCTACATGAATTTTTATTAGGTCTACAACAGAATAGAAACACGTCTGTTATCATCTTATTTTAAAAGTATATCTTTTTTGTTACATCTTTTGGTAAGGGTGGCATGCGGTTTCTAATTTTGTTATACATATTTATTTTTATTTGACCCACATGCTTTGTCATAATCAATAAAACATTGTTGTTTTAGGAATTATACATTTCCGAATATTCTTACCTTTGGTGCAGTTAATTCAGCTCAACTTTTAAAAGTGAATAAAGAAATGCCATCAAACTATACGCACTCCAAAATCTTTCTAAATATATATGTGTGTTTGACGCAATGCAGATGTAAAATAATTAACTAAATACTCATTATTTTTCCCTTGTTAAACTTTTACGCATAAAAGAGAATTTCTTAACTACACCGCAAAGTGTTTATTAGCATTTTAATATTAACGAATTCCTGCCAGCAACTTGTAAAAATTAAAAGACGGCGTACCGTGTTCAACCAATAAAAGCATTTGTAAAGTAGCGCAAATACAGTTTTGCCTCTTATTATTACCTTTTTGCTTTTACTATTATTCTTAGTATGTGGAGGCGCCTGGTTTTACTTAATTATATATTATTGTTTGTTATCCCAATTGAAGTGTAGATAGTGGTAGAGTATTTTATTATCTCATGTTTATATGGTGAAATATTTATATAAAGTTTTAAAAATAGTTTATAAAATTCCGCATCAGTTTTGAATCTAACTTGATCCAAATAATTTTATTACGTTGCCTTGAACTTACCTTTGACACCAATGGTGGCTTCAGGAATCTCTTGTTTAAAGCACAATTCATTTTATTTTTCAAATCGTTAAAAATTAATTATTTCTAATGCAAAACTAATTGGCAACATTAATAAGAAAATAAAATCAAACAGTTTTTGGTTAATTGGAAATGGTAAATACTCACAAAACTAGTCTTAAAATATACTTTAACTCTTTGAATAGTTGTTAGTAAAAGGCTCAAAACAAACTGATTATTTTTAATCTAATAGCAAAGCGAATGCCTACTTTTAAAGCTTATCCACTGCTGTACATAATATATTTTAATTAATTGCCTAATTGTATTATTGTTTGATTAAAATTCCCTGCAAAACTATTTAACTTTGCAAATTGAAAGGCATTTTATAGAGAATCGCCAAACGATAACGGCAAAGAGAGAAAAATTATTATGCAAAAGGAAAATCATTTCAATACTTATTTCTGTGCATTGCTAGATTGAGTTTAACATTTCCGAACAATTGTCTTCAAAAAGTAAAAAATAAAATTGTTTTCACAAAGCATAAATGCAAAAATGCAAAAACTATCGAAGGCAAGTAGAAAATAAAAAAAAAACAACAAGAAATCGTAAAACTGAAAAGAAACTTTCTTAGAAATTTGCTTCAATCGTCAATAAAGAGTTTTTTCAAATGTAGAAAAACGTAAATCGAAATCGTCTCAATGGTAAAATCACATTTATTCATACATTTGCTTCACACTTTCAATTGAATTTATTTTTCTGTTCTTTAAGAGATAACTTAAAAGTCTTGTCAGCAAAAAAGAAAAATTTTTAAGTCCATAGAAAATAAAATAAATCTATTTCCGTTTGTATTCGTCTTTGTTTTTCTTTCTTTTTTCTCTTTCCTATGTATATTTGCGAGTGCCCACTCTTACAGAAGTAGTAGAATAAGTCTCATTTGCAGACGAATGAATGCAACAAAAATCACATATTGTTCGCAAATTGAAGTAAATTTTCTCTCCATTGTATAGCTTCCGTTATAATGATAATCCTGTTTCAGAAGTCCACTTATTACGATCAAATTTCTGATGGAAAATCATTGTTTTTGAATCAATGGTTCATCAAGCATTGCAAGATGAATTTCTATTAATTGGTCTAATATTCCGAAATTATAACAAATCTTTAACATAAATTATAGAAAAAAAATTGAAGCGAAAGACTTAGAAATTAGAACCAAATAGATCGATATCTGTAAATAAAATAGACGAAGAATAATTGTGTGTAGTTT
The DNA here is from genome assembly GCA_961205885.1 of Ptychoptera albimana. Classification (NCBI taxonomy): domain Eukaryota; kingdom Metazoa; phylum Arthropoda; class Insecta; order Diptera; family Ptychopteridae; genus Ptychoptera; species Ptychoptera albimana. The sequence goes on from OY540804.1 coordinate 20,502,550, forward strand.
GGTTATCAGACAAAGTTAGATAATCACTTGCTCATTAATTGCAATTAAATTGCCACTAACACTGTGGATATTCCTGATACCTATAATCCATTTAAGCTCTCATATATGCGCTAATAAATTATTTGAAAAATGTGGTTTCGTCATCCAAAAAATAAAATTCGCAATATCAATTTTAGATTAATTATAAAAAGCTCACTGTAGTTCTGTAGAATATAAACCCGTTGTATAGAAAAATTAAATAAATTTGATTATAATTTTCAATGAATCTATGAACAATCTTTTGTCTGCTGTTGCAAAGAGTGCCCTTCGGTCTTTAGTTATTTATTGATCTAAAACTTTTTTTATATTGTTATTCATGTGCTTTTATACAAGCGATTAAATAACAAAAAGTTTATAACGAAAACGGTCGATACTTTTATGTCAAAAACTAAAGAAATAAAAAATATCTGCGAAGTCATCAACTATAAGCAATATTGGAAAACGATGAAAAACATTTTTATCGCCCAGATTGGTCAAGTTTTCCATTTAATACATTCCTTATCAACGTCGGGTTATTATTTTTTACTTTGGAGATTTATTGCCAAATTTTTAATACATTTAGAAATTTTTTTTTTTTTTTTTATATTTCATCGTAGTCCATCGTTTTTCTCGGTTTATTTTTATGTTGTGTGACTTACATTGCGAATTCCTCCATTGATTACTTTATTGATTTTTTTCATTCAATAGATATTTTGGTTCATTATCAACACTCGACTACTAAAACATATCAATATTGTCCATATGAAAAGTAATTTTGCCATACAGAATAAAGACTAGAAATCTCATAACTAATTTATGAAACACAATAGTTCCGAATGAGCTAAATATAATAAAGAATTAGGAATAAAAGCGCAATAATAAATTCTAAATTTTCTTATCCAGCATCCATTGTTACAGCGGATTGTATACATTTTGTTAACATTGCGAAAACTATCTCTTCTTAAAAGTCTATTCAAAGCCCAGAAGATTGTTCATCGCATTTATTAAATGACGTGCGAAAATATATCTCGTTCTCGGATTGAAATTCAACATAAAGCAGTGTTATCCGCAGTGTTCTTCATTTGTTACTTACATTTTGGATTGAATGAGAAAATGTTTTTATTGTTATTACTGTAGAACATTTAATTAAATGTATAATTTCCCGACATAGGCCCTGTATAACAGGAAATATATCTGTTTTTATTATTATGCACAACAACTGGGATTCTAATCAAACATTCTAACTCGCTTCTTTGGCCTTTTCATCATAACTTTATTATAAGAGACGCTTCTGAATTGATAATCAAACCCAAGATTTAGTAAACAAACAAAAAGTAAAATATTTACATAAATTGCTCCTTGGAGGCTCTCGTAGCAGTACGTCACAGTTAATAATTTATAAATTCGTTTCGGCTGTTTATTCCCAATGCAAAATTTCTTTTATAATTTATTTGCCTCATTCAACTGATTCTTCACGGAAATCAAAGTTGAACTTTTAAATGATTTACACATTAAACGTTCTAAAGATTTTTTTATTATTTAAACAAATGTTGTTATTGCTGTACCTGGGTAAAAATCAATTAATTGTGTTATGACGCAAATGGCTGATTTAATTCTGAATAATTAAATAAACCAGCAAACCCTGATATTTTGTTATCCATTGTTGCTAGCAAACAAAGTTGTTTGTTTTTCAGCAATCGAACGTTAGTTAAATAATGAAAATTTCGTTACATAAAAACAATGGATGGAAATAAAAAATGTATAATGAAAATGAATTCCTTGTTATTTGCATTGTGATGCTTTTATTTTTATATTTAATACATGGTGATTGGAACAATAGCTGGGAAAGTTAAATTTTGCCTTAAAGAACGATAATAACCGTTTTAAACATTTCATTTGGTACTTTTTTACTGTATAAATTGATTTTGATTGTCGCTAATGATATATTATTGCTAATGTAATTCCTCATTGAATAAATTACTATAATTATCCAATATCTTTTCTGCTTCGCCTGTTGAGCTTTTCGTTATTTTTGTTTGTTTTTCAGATAAGCATTTAGACTCATTTTCTTGTAAGTTATAAAACTTTGGCATTCTTTATGTATTTCTATAAAAACTGCAGCAAACTATGTTCTTTTGAGCAACAAGTTTTCAATATGCTTAACTTATGATATTAGCAAAGTTTATTAACTAGTAAATTATAATTTATTGATCAATTAAACATTTTTTAGTCATTCAGTACCAGAATAATAAAATTAATAGTGCACAACAAACTTTTATTTCTTGTTTCGTTATAAAATGTATCGTTTTTTTTTAAACATTAATTAATAATGATGGTAATTTGAAGTCATGCGAGATTCCTGTGTTAAAATATTTTTTTTTTTTAATAAATGCACAAGGATCTTTACATAATTGAAGTTTATAGTTTATTATAGTTCTGGTATGTCCAAGTATAGGTAAAAATATTAAATTAACAATGATGAATTTTCAGGCAGTTGGCGTAATATTTACTGATAAAATCATTTATTTTTACTTGATACTCACCAATTTTTCTTATTACAGTATATTAATTCGTAGTAGGAAGTATCTCTGTATTTAATAGAGTAGTTAGCCTGTTATCTTCTGAGTTTAATGTAATATCAAGATTCCTTCTTAAATTACCTACGTTGATTATAATTTTACAGAAATTATGTTGCTTACACATCATATTTTGTAATATCATATCACTTCAGGATTTCAATGTTTTTCTCTATTATATCCTTTTGACGTAGTAACAGTTTTTGCCATTCATCAATAAAATAATTTCAATCAGTAATCTCTAATGTATGAATAATTTTTCAATGTTTTTTGGCACTAATGGTTAGATATTTGTCATATAATTTACCCATTGTAAATTTTGTTCCCATCTCGGGGCACACAGCAGTACCTTCGTCTTCTTTTGGAAATAATATTTTAATTTCGTTTTGCAATTTGAATAAATCATTGGATTTTAATTTTAATTCCAGAGAAAGTTATTTTATTCTATAATTATAGAAATAATATCTGAGCGATGTTATATAATTAAAGTGATTGTTATGAATATGCATTAATAATATCTTTCCGTTTAATATTTTCGTTTCATAATAAACGAAGATCCTTAATATGAAATATCACACAGTAAACACAGCTTATTTATATTATTAATGCATTCAGCTTTTTTTATGTCCCTAATAATTTACCAGCACGATTTCGAGAAGCGGAAGAAATATTATCCAATCTTTAAGCCTTGATTGATTATATGCTGTAACGTCATAAATGTTGTACTGAATTTAAACAGAATTTTTTATTCAGCAAGCTATTAATAAAGAAATATTATTCATTTCATCTTTCTATCTACACGAAAATAATTTTTCTCGGAATTCAGCTCATAATCCTATATGTTTCATAGATTTATTAATAGCAAACGACAATAAATATTTTAAGCATCTAAAAATTGTTTTAATCTTTTTTAATAAGCAACGAATGCAAAGTATTGGACACAACCAGTATTTTCCATCTCTAACACATATAACACCATTTTAATGGCAAATACAAATTTTAGCTCATTTCATTACATAGTAGTGAGAAAGCTTTTCTAATTAAATACCTCAATTAAACATTACCTCATAATTAAAATATGTGGCGTTAATGACTTGACACTTTTATAAAAAGAAAAATGGAATTACACCCTTCACAACTGTATTGCTTTATGTTGTAAATGTGAAACCGTGAAAAAAACGATGAAAATAATTAAAAGGAAACATCAAACGAATTCAGAAAAGTGAACGAAACGAATTAATTAATTTGCAAAGTGTTTTTTTTAATTGACAAAATATATATTCAATTACCAGGCAACACAAGAATTTTATTTTTTTAATTAAATATATTAAATTTGTTTGCAAATATGCTATAAATTGTTTCTAATTATAAATACCGAAAAAAAAATGTATTTTAAAAGCAGAGCTAAAGTCTGGCAGCAAATAGGAAAACTATTTTTAACAAAGAATGTAATGTTGTTGCTCTCATTTCATGCTGCAGGCAGAAGTCTGACTTTAAAGACCTACAAGCCTCGTATAGAAACTTACTAAAAAATTTATTTATTCAGAACGTCCTTAGTCTTCTTTTAGCAACTCGTTTTTATTTATTTTCGAGTCATTTCTTATTCTTTGTTTGTGTTGTGTTATTCACTTCATATTTGCATGCCATAAATAAATGAAAACTTTTTTTCTGAACTGAATTATTTTGTGCCATTTATTTGTGTCCATCGGAAAAAAGAAACTTTTCCGGTACAATATTTTTCTATTCTGCTGATGTTGCCGCAATATATGACTAAATAAAAGGTCAAGCAGATAGTGGATATGTGGATGGATACTAAATTACAACTGAGTAACTTTCTGTGTGTTTTTATGGACACAAGAAAAGATATTTGAGCTGATTGTTTACTATTCATTATTTTCCGGCAATTTTCTTTTATACTAATATTCATAATAATCGCATTTTCATTTACTCTTCTATGCTTCTGTATTCTAATTTACGATAATTGGTTTCTAATATTTTGTCAAACCAAGTTTCCATCATGCTCACAAATATTATTACGAGAAGGAGTTATCTGAAGATTTATTTTAAAGAAAATTAAAAGTTTTGTCGTAATTAAACTCATAACAATAATGGAATGCGATAAAATAATAAAAAAATATTCCTTTGCTTAAGTTTTATCAAAAACAACAAACAATAAGGCAAGCAAAATTATTGTCGAGAACTGAATTACGAATAATGAAATAATAAACACATTGTGCTATACATAGAACTACAGAGATTAATAAATTTTGTAGTAAGCACCCTATTTGCTAAATATTATAGTAATTAATTTTTATTGAGTAATTTCTCATCTTAAATAATTTTTTTCCTTTTATTTTTTTCAATTGTGAGTAGAGATGAAAAATCCGAATTTGTAATCAAATTTATGTGTCAGTTACATGAAATTTCAATGCTTTGTTTAACTGATCCTGTCACTCATTTGAATATAATTTTCCTGAACTATGTCGACGGGGGTCATAAATATAAATCGAAAAAAATCCTATTGTGTTGCTACGACATGCCAGAATTATTTGTAGAGAAAATAAAAGTCAATGATCTAATAGAGCTGATAAAAAACACATAAAATTGAAAAATTTATTGTATTTTGGAAGTTCATTGTGATCTTATGTAGTTCCTTCTATTGATAACGCTTTATTGTGCTAGTGATGAATTTGTAACAAAATGTGCCGTCCTGCTTATGTATATCCTTTGATTTTATTCACAGTGCCTTTTACACAACTATTTTTATGATAGAATTGTTTGTTTTAAATTAAATTTCCAGTCATTTTTTATTCTTTGTATTTAATTATTGTAAAATGGAGTAAATACAGTGGTGGTGGAATAGTGTGCGAAAGCAAAATTCAGAATATAAAACGGAAATACTCGAATGGTCCTTTGTGGATGTGTAGTCTGTATAGGAAATGCATATCCGTTTAAATATTTTCAATGAAACAATCAAACGCATGCACGGAATGAAGCTAGTGGATGCTAGTTACGAACTGGAAATGTGGATTAATTAGAGCAGCTATAAAAGAATTTTATTTTAATTAAATCCCCGACATAAAAATGGGTCTCCTTGAAAATAAAGACAAAGAGCAATTTTGTTTATAGATCATCACTTAAAAAGGCGCAGAAATTGCTTTTTCGTCAGCATAAATTCAAATTTTTCTTTTAAATGAACTTTTTTATGCTTCTTGTAGTCGCTGGGGTAGAAAAATAAAATGCAAGTCGTAATCTACGCGCAGAGTTTAATTTGCTTTATTTGTTACCATCGTCAGTACAATATAAAGTCAGAGGACGTATCCTGACAACCCTACAAAGGTGATTCGTTTATGATTTCTTTCATAACTAATGAACTTTTTGAATAAAATAAAACTTCGCTGCATTTTATAAAAGCTGCATATAAAAATTTCGCTAATTATTTCAGCAACAAAGCCAATGAACAAATTAGCAATGGAATGAAATTACCATATAAAGTAGCAGAGTTTCTCCGACAAATAAAAAAATTTAAATAATTTTTATTTTATCGTTTCACATAAAACCGAATTTATTTCAATTTAATTTAAAAAATTCTCTGACGAATATATAAACGAATTTTGCTTAAGATTTACTTGGTTAGCATTGTGCCGTTCTAAAGTGATTCCATTGGCTTTTAATCAGTCAGCGTTTTCTTCCTTATTCGAGAAATTTGTCAATTCTTAAATTTTATTCTGCCAACAAACTAAAATTTTTGGTTTCTCTTGTATTGCAGCCATAAATTTGCTGAAGATTTTGCAAAGATTTTATTTAAAATAATCGAGATAATCGAGTTAGATATTATTCTATCCATTCAAATATATCAAATCTGAAGACATGGTTCTCTATCGTTCATTCAAATCTCAACTGAACCCATTATTCTATCATTTCATTCCAAAGCTGCTATTGTCTATAAATTTATTTCTAAAAAACATATCTTGATGAATAATTTGATGGATAATTTAGAAGTTAGCAGTTTAAAAGCCATTGTCGCGAAACAATTGTATTTAAAATATCTTTGGTAACTTCGTTTGAACTCATTCTTAGACTCAAGTCAAACTCAATTTTATTATTTATTGCAATACATTAGAAAAAAGCATAAATTATGTCTGCTCGGCATTCAGTGCTTGAGCAATGCGTCTCATATCGATTTGATACTAATAAAATTATTTCCATCATCTATAAATTCAAGAAACTCATTGCAATAGAAAACCATAAAATGTTTACATTACGTTTCACTCATATTTTTATTATCCTCTCCTCCTTTAGCCTCGCTTATAGGTTTCGTTTTTACTTCTAGAAAGACATGAAGCGTCGTAAAAAAATGTTTATCTTCATTGACGCCGATATTTCAACTTTTCTTTTTTTATAATTTAATAGTAATCGAAAATGTTTTTCTGTTTAAAAATTTGTTTATTCATTTGCACGGCAGAGATAGTGTTGAAAGTGGAAAATTAATAAGTTTAAAATTAATTATTTGAAGTATTCTATGCATATCATGATTAGATTAAGTATTGCAACAATCATATGGGATTCCATTAGCTAATCTAAAATTCAATTTTTAGCTGACATATATAGTAAAGATTGTATCTAGATGAAAAACAGTGCTGAAAGCTCTGCTGTAAACTCCAGTCTCCATCAAATGCAAATGTGATTGCAAAACAGTTTGTCATTGATATGCTTTTATAGCGTTTGAATTTAATAAACCTTTTTTATTCCAGATATGAATTCATATCATCAGGAAGTGTGCACGCTAAACTATATAACACAGAGCTGACTTTACGTGACAATTTTCCGCATCTTCAAGGATTTTCTGTTGTAGTAATTTATTTACATACAAAATCATGTCACGTATTTGTCATGCACGATATATTGTTTAAAAAAATGAATTTTATTTTGCTTTTCCTTGATAAACTTAAGACCTGAATGGCAGATAGTTGATGAGCTCTAAGGCGTGTGATGGCTTCCGATGGATCCGATTCATTCTTATGATTATAACAAATAAAGTGCAAAATATAATACATTGCTTCAATTCAATTATCCATAAATTAAGATTGTGGTTTGCGTTTTATGACCTACCAATGCGATTCGTGCGGTAGTAAAAGATAAGATAAGAGACTTCTTTAATTGGTTCTAAATGATTATCGCACTTATTTGCTGACATCTTTGCTATTTTTCTCCTGAGATTTAAAGCTCAGATTTGACTCTAGATGAATGTGACTGATTTGCAAAAATTGTGTTAAAATTCGAATGATTTCAGTCACTAAATGCATTTGACAGTTGACAACAAATAACCGACTGCAGTAATAACTTTAAATAATAGAAAAATGCAATTATTTTGAATTTAAATTAGTCAGCAATGCAGATTTTTATTAAAAAACAAAAAAAAACTGTAATGGATGGATGTCGTTGTAAATTTGGTTTATTACCAATGGCATTAATAGCATTTTGACTGTAAATGTGTTTGGGTGTAGATAAAGAAATTATTTAACATAAAATGCTTGCCATAAATAATCATGTGCAAACCATAATTGGTAAAAAAAAAAAATTTGCTGTCCTGGTTCAGAAAAACTGTTTGTTATTGGGAATTGGGAATTAATTGAATAATTAACTTATGAGGAAATAAATCATTTCATTGAAAATATTTTACAAAACTTTTAATACTTCTGTACGATGCAAAGGAAGATGCATTTCAATTATTATTGCTTATTGATTTCCAAAAGTTAATTCTTTGAGGTAAGGAAGACTCAAAACATTTAATTCATAATTTTCTATAATCCATGAAAAAGATTATTAAGTGGAGAAAAAAATTCTTGCAGAGTTTTTAATGGAATTACAAAAGTGTTTATCACTAATAAAATGAAAAGTTTATCGTCGCTAAATGCATTTAAGTGAATTTCCTTGTTAGTGTTTCGTTATGGCACATAAAACTCCAACGACATTTAAAGAATAAAGAATTTTACATTTCTTACGAAATGTAGTTTCACATAGGATACAGGATTAGCCTTTGGCTTGAATAGTTTTATTGATTTATGCGAAGTTCGTGAATGAGATTAAATATTTATAAAAATATGAAAGGTACAGATAGAATTCTCCTGAATAACTGATCTGATTTAACACGAATTTTTGCAGCATGCCTCAAGAGTTTTTGTGATTTCGTGACAAAAAAATGCTTAAATTTATAGACATCAAGCGTTAATTGAAAAAAAATTGAATAATGGAAAATGTGAACATCGGCGTATTCGCAGCAGCGTTCCGCAAGGAAGAGACTTAATATTGTGTCGATGATGAGTTAACTTGGAGCCATAAATTCAACAATGGCTATACCGAAATTAAAAAGAAATTTGATGTAAGATTGTGCATTGTGCTCGTGTCAACGCGTAATTTTATTTATTTTTTTTCAATTTCCTCCAACAAAAGAACTTAATAAAAAGTTTTACCATTAAGCTTTTCACCAACATTTATTATCGAAGTTTTCACTTCCAACTTCTTCTTTATTATGGTTCATTATAAAAGTATCTTAGGAGTGAATCAAATAATTTTTTTTATTTAATTATTGGGAGAATTTAAAAGTATTTTGGCATAGAGCCATTCAGGGTCTTGGAATTTATTAATTTGAAAATTTCAATCCATATTTATAGCAATAATGTATAAAAATCTCGGCACAATCAATGTATTTAAAGATACCTAAGTAAGAGAAGCAAAGTATCCTTATTTACAGAAGAATAGCAACGATATCTTTTTCTAATATTTTATTAATTTCAAATAATTCCAAATGTAATATCCAAATGATACGATGTAAGGATCTATAATACTTTTGTTCTGTTATAATAAATGGAAATGATTCAACTTGAAATATACTAATGATTAAACAAACCACAGAATTAATAATTTGCAGCAATAATAATATCTCCCAATGTTTTAGATACTAAATAGAGAGTAAAATGTATATGAATAATAATTCAGTTTAACGATAAAGACAAATAAAGGATTGCCAGGAAGCATTGCAGTAAATTTTTGTGTTCTAAACTACTTGGGAATTTTCTTTCGAAATTTCAACTAGTGTTTTGCCGTAATTCAGGAGAAAGAAGTATGAATTGTCATGTAAAAAGGTAAAAATATGCGATTCGAGAAATGGTTATTATTGGTAAGTATTACATTTGCATAAACTCAACAAATGGTCTCATCAATCTTCTAGCATATTGTAAACTTTTACATAAATAAGCATCTTATGTAGACATGGAAGGATTCATCTTAGATATGTGACGAACATCAATAAATGTTATGTTGTGTCTTTAACAATAAATTGTAGTCGCAGAGCGATCTGGCAGGTGTCGAGGGTAGAATTAACCAATGAAAAAAATAATAAATATTTCTAATAAAAAATTACCGACTCAATAAAATAATTGTTTTAAAAATTAATAGACGATTTGTATATGAGGTTCATCATTTGAAGCTTTCTCAACAACTGAGTTAAATGATAGAATCATGTGATTTTCTGTGCAGAACTGCATTTTGAAAAGTACTCAGCTGTGTTCTCTTTTGAATTTTAGGGGAAAAATCGAGTACTGGTTGGAGATACAGAGAAAAACTCCGACATTTAATAATATTTATTCGTTTATGGTTGATTCGCTATCGCCATTTTCTAGTTACTTTAAAATAGGTTAAAAAACTAAACGAAAAATAGTTAATTGGAAAACGCAAAATTGTCAGTTCAATGAACCATTCTCGAATTGAAGCTGATGGTTTATTTTATGACACAAGAAGATTACTAAAAAATTCACTCAAGTTACTCAGGCGTCATTTAACAAATTTATTTTTCATATTAGTGACGTTGCCTAAGTATAACTACTTAGAAGAAGAATACGATTATCAAAGCAACAAGTTTAAGACATGTGCAAGTTATTTTCTTGACACAACACTATCCCAAAACACATCTGAATTCCACATCAAATAAAATATTAAAGTTGGATGTACAAGGCGTGGTCATTCATTATCGCATATATTCACTAGCCGATGCAATGTGCAATTTTGCATTTTATCGATCGATTTAATTAGGTCAACAAATGTACGGGTGAAACGGTCCGAGCCGAGATTAAATTTGCAATAAAAGAATTCAAGTTTGGGAGAAACTTCCATCATTTATGGTTGTGACGTCAATGCGATTATGCAAACATCACAGCCGATACCGGTGTTCTCTGTATATAAATCTGCATGGTTATACTGACCAAGTGAATTTATAAATTTTCTCCCGGATGTCAAGAGCCGTAAATTAAAGCTCACGTTGTTGTGTTTCGATTAATAGAACAAATTGCAGCCTCGTATTTGTAAGACAAAATCAATATTCATTTGCGTATCAATTATTTGCTTTATTCTGGATGCATGGAGATATATTCTATCTATTGCATTGGATAATTAAAGAAATTAGCAATATAGGTTTAAATAGGTGAAATTGTTTAATTTGCCGTTATTTACCGTTTAGCAAGTGCATTTAATTCATATTTGGAAATGACAGAATTGAGATTCTTGCTCCGAATTTAATAATTCAATTCATAAATTTATTTTGACCCATTGTTACATTTGATGAAGCATTACACTGACCTTCCTCAAGACAACACAACCACAACTTCCTGAATAAATATTTAGACTCCTTGCTGACGAATAATAAACATTTAATTAAATTAATAAGAAATTTATTCACTTTATTTTAATTTAATTTAATGAAACAACATCGATTGTGTCTTTACGTGGAATGGTTTTAATTGGATTATTTTAATTAATTACTGCGTGAAATCATAAATACGAATTACCGAATGATTTTACTAAATTTAAATAATGTTTTGGCTAAAACTCGAAATGTCTTTAATGTTGCAGTCAGAGTTTATTAAATTATGAACAAAAATTGTGAGACAGAAGAAGCAAACTCGGTAGCGGCTTTATTATTTTTGACATAAATTTTTTATTTTAATGGTGTTAAGGGATGGCAGCTTTCATAATAACTTTTGACATAATTAAACACAACATTTTAACTTGTGAAAACATCGAAAAGCATTTTAAATATTATTTCAGACTGAAAACACCAAAAATCACACAAAACAAAAAGGCAAATATTGTGGCACAAACCGTGGCATTTTCTTGCGATTTAATAGTAAAAATAATTACAGACAGAGGAATTATTATGTCAAAGTTATGATTTCCAATGCAAAATATAATAAATTTTATGTCAATCACATAAAGTTGTTTAAAAAATGATTGAATTTCTAGACGAATTGATTGTTACGCAAAGACACTTTTGGCCATCTCTGCCATTACGATTATTTTGCTTCTGCAGCATAATAAAAAGTTTTGCCAACATTAATTCAATTAAAAAGAAAAAAAGATATTTGTGTTCATATCGCTGTTTAAGAAAAAAGCAACAACATGAAATGCTAGAAAACTCTTTAGCAAATACTTAGTTGAGATTTCCCTGCGGGCAGCATACATATTATTCATTGTAGTGCCCAAAGGATTTTCATTAAAAGCAGATAAATTTACAACATTTCGCCAAGGCAAAAAGAAAAAGAATAAAATTAAATCCGCATCGCTCCGCCACAGATTTATTTTATGAAATGACAAATGTGCTAATGTGCGAACAAGAAATTCTCCTTCATTTCTTTGAATTAATAATCGAAGTTGCAACTCTGCTTGGATTTCTACCATCCCATGCAAAAACTTACTTTATGTCACACAAAGTAATTAATAGGAATAAAAGTAATTTTCAATCGAATAATTAATTATTATTTAGTTTATTCCTATGTGCTTATCATAAAGCAAACGTGACAAGAAACATAATACAAAAAACTTTCCATCTTACCTCACTTATCCTTAGAATGCTTCAGTAATATTTGTCTAACTTGAAATTGAAATCGATATTTTGATTATTTTCGCATGGATTATTGAAGCAGAAATTAATTTAATGTAATCCTCCTCTTCCACAAAGGAAACCGAAAACTAAAATCAGAAAATGAATAAGATTGCTGTTGGTAACGTACGTACGTGTAAAGGTTTCGCTTTGCTTTTGAGTGAAGAGTTTTCCTATTTAAAAATAACACATAATCCGTTCTACCGGACAGAAATCAGGTCAAATTCAATGTTAGTTCTGGCACTTCACTTCCATTATGTTAATAAAAAGGTTTAATGTAATTATTTGCTTAGATTTATTAATAAATGCTGATAAATATGCCGTAGAAGGATACCTAAATCTCGATTTATTGTCCGAAATTAATATTTATTTTCTAATTACACTGATTATATTGATATTGTTCGTAGGGTGAAAGTGTTTAGAATAATCAATTCTCATAATATTCTTCTTAGAATTCTTCTTACTCCTGTGTCTGCACATAATAATTTTCGTTGTAATATTTTCTTTCATCTAATGTAGCAACGTAAAAGCGAGAGAAATCTTTTATGGACGTGTGATGAAAATATGTATTCGCCCTCCAGCTTAAAAACATTTAACTTCGCTCGAAGCGTTTTATTTTTCTCCTTTAAGAACGTGGCGAAATATAAAAATTTAAGAAGATTTCAGATTTTCTTTGGATTTATTATGTTTCCTTTAAACGTATTAATACTTCGAGAATTGTTAAAAATAATAAATAAAATGAAAACTAATTTGTTTAAATTAATTATTTGGCAACATCAACCCTCGTCATGATTTTCATCATCATGCGACCATGATTTTCCACAATGGACAATCAATTTTTACAAACTTGGCCACTGCTGTTAGCATAAATATATTGATTTCAAGATCAATTTCGGTAAATGCTAATTGACTATTTTTTGTTGCAAGTGTACGAAAGAAGCATAAAGATAATTAAAAATATCACGTTTCAAACATTTATTACGTTTAAATTAAAATTATTCATTGTGCGTACAGAATTCTTTTTCATCTCAAGGAAGAAGAACAAAATAAGTGTAATAATCGTACCTTATATTTTTCCCTCTAAAATCGTTTAGCTGAAATAACATTTATTTCTATTTTTTTCTCTTATTTACCTTGAGCAAAGTTAATTCTTTCCAGCGTGTGACTAAAAAGTTGTTTTTTAACTCAATAAACACGAAATACTACAAAAAGTAAAAGAAATAATAATTCTGTGTAGTAATGCTGTGTAGTTTTGTTAATTAAGTGTTTTTTACATCAACACATCTTGTATCCTGCCACTCCTAAATAGATATTTATTGGCACTGATAGGATAAAATACAGAAAAAATTAATTAAAAAAAAAAAAAAAAAAAGAAACGACGTTAACAGAGTGGAAAGTTAATGCCTTAGTATCAGAAACAATAAATTCGTTACGTGACTCTTAAAGTAGTCTCCATTAAAGTTTTAAAAAATATTTGCATTTTCCTGAAAGCTTTGTCTTATTCAAGTTTAAATGATCTTTAAGTGTTGACAAAGTCTAAAAGATTTCTGATAATTATTATCAGATCATTTCAACCATTTTCTTATAACAAGACCACACAAATATTTAGTTTCCGGTGATTTATAAAAATGGTCAAAATTTATTCAAAAGCACAACATAAAGTTTATACTTTTAATTCAATTAGATTAAGATTTCAAGGAATTAAATTCCACTCCGCAAAATTTTTAATTAATCGGAGAGCTCTATTATGTTTGCTGAAATAATTTTTCTATTCTTTTCTGGTCTATTTTAGTTTTATTATGAATCTTATCATTCTCGAATTAGTTCTGCTCTTGTATAACGGCAAAGTGTGTAGGAGTATCAAATATTTATAGAACTAATTATTTAAAGCACTTCAAATGCTTGATGGTTTGAATCTTTTTCATAGAAAATTATAATCTTAATTCTGCTCATGAATTGTTTATTCCAAATTCATTTCTAATGTCTCTAATAATTTCTTGTGAATACACTTTGCTCATAAACCATATTTACGCTATTATCTAGTCTCACTAAACGAAGTATTGCATGCAATGTGTGCATCAGCCATCAACGAATATTGTTTCCCAAATTGAATTATTTGTAAATTCCATTATTCTGCATCGTAATCATTCACGTATTAAACTTCTAAAGTTCATCTATTCTATTGCATCATAATACAAAATAGTGGAAAATCGGGATGAACGAGTTCAAATTTAAATGAAAAACCTCCAGCATTTTTTTTTCTTGCTGCACTTTGTTATTTTGCACGATATTATGTTTTGTTCGTTTTTTATTTTATTTTGTTTGTTTGTTTCTGTATTAAAACAGCTCATGTACAAATATTTTTGATAAAGAATAAACTGTGCTGTGCAGCCACCATAAACATAGGAAAAAAAAAGTATTTTTCGCTTGTATAAAAATGTGGCTTAAAACAGAGAGAAAAATAATCAATGCCGTGTACTTGTTTTGTCAGTGCCGTGTTGTTCTAGTTGTTGTACATGCTGGTATAAAATAACAAAATAAATTAGCTTTCCCAGAAATTTTCTACACCAGAATATTCATTTTCGTTATAAATTATCTTGATTTTCTGTTGTTCTTAGATTTTTAACGACGTTTAACAGCCATGAAACGCATAAACATATTTTACAATTAAAACTAAATCTAGGAAAATTCAAAACATCCCCATGCTGCCGTAGCTTTAACTTTTGCTTCATGATTCAAATTTAATCATTTCAAAAATGATTATCTAGCTCGTGTAGATTAGCAACGTTTTCATTTTTATATTTGTGTGTTAACATCAATTAGTAAAGTTTATCGTCAATGTTTCATGACTTATTTACTGTCTATTCACTTAGCTTTGTTAAAAATTCCAATGCAAGTTTGAAATACGAAAAATTGTTATCTTTGCAGTCAAGAAAAGTTTTACAACAATATCCAAAGTGATAATTTCATAAAATGCTTAAACAATTTCCTTCCGATTTACAAATAAAAAGTTTAAAATTTTAATTTATTAGCTGTTTCAGAGAACTTTTTCACTACACATTTAAATGATTTATTTCGTAATAATCCTGCGAAATTATTTACACGCACAAGGGATTCTTTTTTCTTATTGCTACGTGTGAAAATGTTGTTGAAGAAAATAATTAGGGCAGGAATACACGACATCCCATTAAAAGTAACAAATTAGTGCAGTATTTATGGTTTGTCGAAAAGCTTCTACATAACAATGAACTTTTAACAATTCAAAATTGTTTAACGAAACAAGGAGTGGACACGGCCTGATTATCCGTCTATTTTATAAACAAGAGTTTCAGAGTTCTCGTTTAAATGTTCATTCTTGCTAGCATCTTTGTGGTAATAAAGGTATATTTTGGTATAATATAAAATAAATACCTTGGAAAAAATGTCTGCAGATTAGTAGAATCAAATAAACCTTTTGTCCTATCAGCACACTAGTGCTGTTACTCTTAAACTCCTGTAAATAAATTTGTTTTTAAATTAAAAGAATAAACAAACAGAGAAACCGCAAAAGCTTTAGGTCTTACATTTTGATATAAAAGTGAATCCCAGACACGAATATTATTCTACAGAAATATTTTCGTTATTACTTTCATGCATGAAATATGTGCCGGTTTATTACGTACTTTGGTCTGCGGAATAACATAACTTGCATGCATATGCGGTTGTTTATTATGATTCTTATTATTACAGACATTACGAAGTTGTAAATCAGAAATAAATGAAAAAAGAAAGAAGGAATGCTGACGCTTCGCTCAAAGAAAACGAGGATTTTATGTAGTTTTTTTGAAAAACAGAAAACATTTTGTAGTTGCTGTCAGGATGATTTTCCATCAGAATTTAATGTTATTTGAGAAATACCCGAGCATGAAACATTCTTTATATCAAGACGTGTTTACAAAAATGTTTATGCTTTATGGCGTTTGTAGACTAAAGAAGATTCACACATAACACAAATCAAATAAAGCTTTGGGTGTGACACAAATCATCAGCGGAAAACTAAAATAATCAATAGAGGAAAGAATTCGTTCATTGCAGCGATTTTAAAATTTTAATGCAGAGAATTTCTATTTAAGACGATGACTTGGGATAAAACAAAGAACATTTTTATTCCTAACGTGTCTAGTCTACTTTTTATTCAGCGATGGGTTTTTAATTTTTAAAGATTTATCTATGAGTCATATTCTGATTTTTTCTTTTTGTTTTCAATATTATTGCACGTCACAGAACTCTACTGTTGAACCACATAGTGATTAATGTAAGACATCAGAGTTATAATTCTAATACGTAGCATATCAATAGTAAAGTCTACTCACAGATTTATGGAAGAATTGCTTTACATATTCACTTATCTCTTTATAAAAGTTGCAAGATATAAAGAGTTCAATCTGATCAATTTTACAGAGGAACTTATTGGATAAGCAAATTTTCTCTGTATAATAAAATAATATGAATTGACAAGCTACCCGTATATCATATAAAATATTTATGAAAATTTGATCAAGATAATCTTCTTTGTTTCAATAAATCTCTTCAGGACCCACTTAATGTAATCCCAATGTCTAATGTATGCCGTGAATAAGAGTGGATCAACCAATTTTCCTATTTTATTTACAAATCTAAGACGATGAGTAGAAACTTATTAAATGGGCTGAGCTCGGATTGAAATATAATTAATCAATGCAAAGTGTAGCATTTGTGGTTTTTTATTTGTTTTAAAATTTCCTTTTCAAGTATTCAACATTCATTAATCATTTACAATGATTTAGCAACTCATTTAAGCAATTTTTTTGATAATTTCCTTGCTCTCATCTAGCAATAATTATTGTAAAAAATCATCAATTTTCATTTCCTCGTGTTGTTGCCTCATAAAAGTCGATTTAAAGTCGAACAGGTTCAATCAAGGTTATAGCATTTTTCTGCTTTTCCTGTGCATAACTCATTTTCGTTCGTGATTACACCGAAATTAAATTTAGAAATTTGTTCAAAGTAAATTTATATTGCATAATAATGAAGTTATGATCATTATTACTAAACGTCAACTGTCTGACAATAAGAAAAAAAACGTCGAAAGTCTATGTTCCTACAAAAATAAACTCAATTTAAAATCAATTTTCAAATAAAATACAAAAAAAAGAAGCAAAATAATATTAAGAAAGTTCTCCAAACATTGGAAAGTTTCGCATGCAATAACATTATCTGTACATCGCCGTCAAATTGGCAATATATTCTCCAATTTTATTACATTTCCTTAGAAGTGAAATCATAAAAATTATCTATAAACGGTTTTCAATAACAAATAAAGAGAAAAGCGAAGAATGGCTTCGTGCAGAAAGCGAGCATTTTCAAACAATTGTTATTCATGTTGCTATTGAGTATCGGGCTAAACCATTATCAATAAGATAGAATACCAATAATTCATAGACTAATTAAGAAATTCTATTGTTAGCAGGAACATAATTGCTATCTGACAATATTTTGCTACAAATTATGTAAATCACGGTGTATTATGCTCTACAAACGATACACAAAAGCTTATTATTAAGTTAGATTAATGTAATTAGTTCGATCTATGTAACAATAAATTTGATTGAATGCATTTATTAGCAAGGTACGATTAATTGATATTAATTTTGGTTTTAAGTAACTGATTGTGTTTGTGGCATAAGTTAGATTAAAACTTAAATCGAGTGCGGGAACTTCTTCCAGTTGGAATTCAGGTGAGAATTATTTATTTAGAAAGGTTTTTCGCACTTTAGAAAATTAGTTTTATAAATTATTTACGTTACACCTGAACACAAAGTTTATCTTTGATCGTAGGTTAACCTGAGATACATGGTTGGCAAGTAAAAACTATTTATAAGCATATAGCATCGTTTCCATTGTTTTATATGTAATTTGACCCTTTTGCATAAATTATGAATAAAGAATATTTATGATTCTTCTCCTTCTGTTTCTGTAACTTTAAGCGAAAGAACAAAATTTATTAAAACATTTTATGAGAATAAAAAAAAAAAAATTCTTGGTTGATTTGTTGATTTTCTGAATGAAAATGCTGTAAAGTAGAAAACAATTTTTTGCTAAAGATATAGCAGAGAATGCGTAAACTAAAGTAAAATAATTTAATAAATAGAATTGGAATCATCGTGTTAATATAGATTTTTCCCAATAATAAAAAAAAGTTTTTTGTAAACATCTTGACTTTAAAGCTGGGTAAAGTGCCTGCAGCCTTTTGAAACAATCTATCTGAAACCCTAATTTATAATTGCTTCGCAGAGAAATTTGAACCAAAATTATTTTATGTATGGTTTCGTGTTCATCTATTAAAGCATCCCCAGCTGGTCAATCTATTTAAAATCAATACATTTGAATACAATCCGTTGTACAACAGACAAAATCTACTTTAATAAATTATTTATAACCAAAAATCTTTTATCATTGTCAGTATTTTGGATAATTTATTGCTTCGTGTTATCATCTAATATCTAAGTTTCTTCATACGGCTCCAAATCAACCAACTGAGTACTCTTAATATATTGTATGTCTCAGTCTCTTTAGATCTGCATTACAGTGTTTATTATCAGCATTTTACAGCCATCGTGGAGATAATTTCATGTAACGCAGAGATTGAGCAAGAGAAAGCGCATGTATCAAATTAAAGCTCACAAAAGCTTTGTTACCACCAAATGCTTCTCTCAATTTTCACACCATTCTAATATGGCCGATGTGATTACGTAAGTAAGGAAACACCAAACTGATCGAAAGATTTCAATACCCAACATAACCATTAGCTGCATCTAACTAATTATTGTTTAATAAAATTTATTACGATAGTGAGATTTTAAATTTCTCATCTCAGCTTGGGTTTGGTATAGATTAGTTGACAAATGCTTAACAATCTGTTTAGTTTATATTTGCAGATAAACCCCCGTCAAGATTAGGTGCCATGCCCATACTTGAGAATAATGTGTGGTAAATAATCGGGTGCAAGAATCCTAAGCAACAAGTATTTTTTCTTTTAAAATTCTGTAGTTTGCATTTATTACTTGTTCTTGATAGCTGAGGAGATTCTTTAGATTGAACGGATAATTGTTTAGTGGAATAGATGCAACAAAATACAATTTTACTTGAGTTGATATTTGCGTACAGCAAGAATTTACAAGTCAAATTTAATTACATTGATAAGACTTCGTTTTAATATTATCTTCGTACTAAGTTAAATTTATCGAGACTTTGGTCGACAGATTTGTATTTGCATAGACAAACAAAAAAAAACGATTTGAGAAATAAAATAAAAAAATACAGTTTTTTTCTAAATAATTGGTTATTTGTGTAAATATTGAAGCACCCTAGAAAAGCCCAAGCATATCATATTATTAAAAACCAAATCAATAAAAATATTTTTGAACAATTTCAAAATCTCATCAAATAGACACAAAAACAGTTTTTAAGTAACATTCTTGAATAAAATTTGCTGGAGCATTATTAAGAGAATTTAAGTTTTAAATTTCCAATTTGTTTTCACCATAAATGTCCAATTATTTTAGTCCTTGCTTATATCCATAATTTGCATATTTTTCTAATCAAACTATGAACAAAGGACAGATTTGAATTGATTAGCATTTTGTTGACATCAAGAAAATAATATTTTGGCGTCAATTTCGATGTAAATTTGAATTTTGTCTTCGGGTTTTTAATTCTATTGACTGTCTGAAAAATAAGCACTTGAATAGATTCGATGTTTCAGATCTGTCCAAATCTGTCTAAAATGATAAAACCTATTTACAACTAGTAAGCTGAATGTTTGTGTAATTTTATTCCTCTGAATTGATTATATTGAAATATTAGTGCCGAGACCTTAGCATAAATATGCAAAATTATTATACATCGGTATGTGTTCAGTAGATTGCAACATGCTTAATCCTTATTCAAATTATGGCCTATGAATATGCAATATGATCTTCGATTTTATATTTTAATTTGCAAATTATGCTAACAGAATCCATAATTAAATGTGTAGCAACGTGAAACATAAATCAGACGTAACTAATTTCGCTCGAATGAATTAAAATTTTATTTTTAGTATTTTGATTAAATTTTGTTGGCAAAAATTATTTCTTTAAAAGTTGAACAAACCGAAGAGCATTCATATTTTTTAAATTATTAATAAATATTAGTCTATGCACGGATGCACAATGTTTTATGATTCATGGGGTTATTGAAACATCAAAATATATTCATACTTCATAAGCAGAAAACTATTTCATCAGCGTTTCACCACCTGTTTACCATCTTTAAAAAATGTTTATCAGTGAAATTAAAGAAAACAACAAATCACGATGAACAAATTTAAATTTATAGAAATGGTTTGTCATATATTCCATTATATTATATATATTATATTCATCATATATATATATATTATTTGGTTTATATTGAGGACTGGATGACTGACTGTTACATGCCAATGAATGTTGTGTTCTTGACCATTTCATTTATTGAGAAACGCTGCATTCAATAATCTAAATGCATAAAACATGGCAGTTGGTGATTTACTTATTTAATCATAAATGCATAAATTGATTGGATTCGTTTTAATTTTTTTTTTGTTTATTTTACAAAGCCAAAGGTAAAACAAATTTCGACGAAAAAACGTAGCAAAAAATGTTTGTACATGTAGTTCAACGAGGTTTTGAAAAGCTTAATTCAATAATAAAAGCTAGCATGCATCAATAATTATTCAATAAATTAAGCTTTTAAATTTTAATTTGTTGTTATCTTAGCTAAAAACTAAATTTTATTTAATTAAGACAACACCAGCATAATTCTCATTGATTCTAATTGGTTTTCTTAGAGACACAACAAGATTTTCTGTTCTAATTCTATTAGATACGCCAGCTGCTAACAAGAAACGATACAAATTCTCGTAGAGCAATTAAAATTTGATTTTCAGACAATTCAATACTAAAATGTAATTACCTTCATGTTTACTTGGAAACAAAATTAAATATTCCAAATCAGCTTATCAATGTGGGATTAACCCTCTGTTTATTGTACCTCGTAATAAATATTTATTTGGCATAGATCTATAATCGTGCGTTTAAAGGTCTGAATAAGGCAGAAAGAACCGATTTTTGTTTCTCATATTAAACCATTTAGATACGGATAAACCCTTTTAGAGCCCTTTATTACCTTAAAATAACACAGATCTCGATCATTGGAAAACATTCATTACATTAAACTTCTATCGCAAAATAATTTTATTTCCTAGTTTTTACTTACTGAAAATGCCTCTTTGTTCGATAAAATCTTTTAACAAATGATATGACAGCAAATTGCCACAAATGAGTGATAACAATTCATTAACAGGGGTGGGATTAAATAATTTTTTAGTTTTGAAATCATTTACCCAAGAATATTTGTAAAAAAAAGTGGTTGTTTGCCATCATAATTATGATTAAGTTGTTATGTTAATTTGTTGCTATTCAAGTCTTAATTATTAATTATCTCGTCAATATTACTTGGCAAACACAATCAGCATTTCTTTGGGTAAGCTTTTCAGATAATTTTTTTTTCTTGTTGGATTCAATCTTGTAAGCTACAGTAAAACGAATGCACACATAGACCACACAATTTAGGATAATTGGAATTGTTATTTACTGGCAAATGTACTCGTGCTCGTGCAGTCCCTTTTCCTTACATATTACACATAATTTCCTGATAATTTACTTTCTGTTCACCCTTCTATACCGAATTAACTCTCTAAAAGTCAGTTGCAATTTTGTTAATTAAATTCACATAGCTGATTGTTTATCTGTTTTGTCGTAACATTGCTGTTACATCGTCGTTAAACGAATGAAAATAAAATTCCTTGTCGTTTCTAATTAATGAAAGTTTTTCCTAAACTAAGTGATGTAACGTAATCTAAATACCACTTCCATTCTAAAATATAAATGGAAATCGTAATAGGTTTTTAGCATTCGTTTAATTTTTTTCTCCTTAATACTAAAGCACGACCTTTATGCAAATTAAATTTCTACGATTAAACAATATGAGTATGGTTTACTTTGAAGCTTTTTATTGACACAACAAATTACGAATTTACTCAACATCTTATACCTTTCTTACCATCATTAATTAAATTTCATAAATGCAAAGTGTTAAATCGCGATTTTATATGCCATGAGCACTAAAACTGTGCAAATTTGATTTCATTTGTACTAATATTCGTTTATAGCGACAAAAAATGATTTATGAAACTAAATCATCAATTTATTCTCAAAATGTATATCGAATTTGAAATATGACGGTTAATGATTTATTATTTGATCGACGACCAATCAATGTTTGATATGGGTGACCCAATTTGAATAAAATCGTCATTAATCTACATTTCATTTTCCAAAATATGATCTTTTCTCTGAAATAATGTTTTTCATAATCTGATATAAAAACAGAAAATTACGAGATTTTATTCCAGGAATACAAGAGATTAACATCCGAAAATTATGTAAACAGAGCTTAAAATTATAATCAAACATCGTTCACGGATATTTAGCAAAATTTATTAAAATTTTATTATAAAAAATGAAAAAGGATTTTAAAAAAAAAGTTTTTTGTACATAATTTTGCCTAGTATTCTTTTGCTGTAAAAATAGTTTTGTAAAAGCTTTTAAAACTTTGATCGGAATAAAAAAAATAAATAAAAGCGCATAATGCTAGGTAAAAAGAATTTTAAATAATTGATTTGCTCGATTCATGCTGTAAATGAAATAATAAAAAAAAAAAATTCCATATAGCATCGATAAATGCGCTAAAAAATTCACGGAAATTATTTTTATTAAAAAAATCGTTTTTAGTATTTTCAATTTTCCTTTGTAATTGTATTCGCATGGTGAAATAAATACAAAATAATACGAACCAATCAGCAATTTAATTATAGCTTTCACAAATAAAGCTTTTGTTGAATGAGAGCTTTAACTGAAAACAACAATAGATGAGTTTTATTAATAAATTATTTTATTGTTTATTGATTATATGCGCGGTTGAATGATGGACTATTACTAACTATTAGTTGTAATAACAAACGCTTAGCCTTAATTGAATTAATTAAAATGACATTTCGCAGTCTAATAATCCATCTAAAAAAAACTAAAAGTATGTTAACGAAGTAAATTTTATATTCAGTATTAAATAGATAACGAAAACTGTAAACTGAAGAGAAAATAAAAGAGACTGCTTTAAACTGTGAACAAATAAACAAAAATTCTTTTCTGTTTATTTTCCTATAAAGCACCCACAGAAAGAGAAAAGAACCGCAAATAACGAAAAGTCTTCCCAACTAAAGCCACATGCTGAAAAATAAAAATAAAAAATCGATATTGTCGCAACTTTAATTATTGGTTGTCGTTGTCATTCCAAAATAAATTACACCAGAAACAGATGTGCTTCTTCAAAAAGTGCTTTTCAGTAAACTTTTCCTCACATTTCGAATTTACTAAATGGAGTTGAAAATTGCTTTGAATTAGATTTACTTTTACTTCAATGAATCTGTAAAACAATTTTTTTTTCTTTATTTTTTCGCTTTTTTACTTTGCGCTAAACAATTTTCTTCACAGATTTTTTACGTATCTGTGGAATGAAAATTGTTACGAAATCTATTTATAAAATCTAAATTTATTTTACAGAACAAAATTTATGATAGCACAAATTTTACATTTTTTTAATTACATTCTCCGTATGAAATTGCATTAAACGAGAAAAATGCCATTTCGGTATAACAAGTAAAAATCAGCAACATGAGAAAAAATTATCAAAACAAGTAGAAATGGAGAAAAAAATTATATTTGACCTGTTCAAGTAACAATTTTAATTAAAAATTATTTACATTAACTGAGTAAACTTCATAAATTACATAAATTTGATTAAAACTTTTTTTTTGCTTTTGTATCATGGAAGATGACAGCATTTCGTTTGCAGAGAGGCAAATGATTCAAAAATAAATATTAGCTAATGGAAATAAATGTAATTATGGAATGATAATCAAAAACAAATTTATGGAGATTTGTCTGTGTCTATTTTTAGTTATTTAGTCGCATTTATTACTAAATGTTTCTTATAAACGCGAAAATCTCGTATCAAACAATCATTAGTAAAAAAGCAGCGTTAAAGGGCTCTCACTGCTCGCAAAAATGTCTACAAAAAAGACATACGCTGTGTAACGTGATACGGAAAACAAATATTGCGGGCGTTTATAAACAACCCCATCTATAGAAACCATAAAACTGAACAATGTTGTAATCAATACAAAAACAATTTTGTTATTTAAAATTCTTCATCAATCATGGCAGCAACAAAATTTAATTTTTATTACGTAAAACGAATGTGTAGAAAGGGTTAAACGATGTCACAACGCTTCAAAAGTATCCGTAAATATCATATTACAGTACCGACTAGTATTCACAAATAGTTTAATCAGCACTCGATAGACGTTTATAAACAAAATCAATAAGCAAGCAAATGATTATGTATTGTCTTCACATTATCGCTCAGTCATAATATTTTATCGAGTCGTCATGCTTTAATGAGGAAAAAATGATTTAAATATAAATAAATTTCATCCTAAAGTACTATAAATAGATTCCCTCGTAATAAGACAGTCACAGCCAAGAGTAATTTTGGATTGAGTAATTAAAAATAAAAATTAACAAGATAATTTCGCAATTTCTTACCTTCCGGTGATCCACTGTTTGTATCTTTTATCTTTAATCTTTAAAGCTCATAATTTCTAATTTGTAATTTCTTAAAGCAAAAAATATTTAAAGAGCGAATTTATTTAGCAAATTCGTATAATTCCAACTTGGTAGCTGTAGATTCTTTTAAATTTATATGAGAATATCCTTAGAGACAAATTGATTGCCGTTGGCAAACCTTAATGTTTTCTCCTTGAGGCATTATTCAGCGAACTCACAAGCCGTCAAAAGATTTTATTTTTTGTTCAAAAATGAGAAGATTAAGACTTATTATGTGTTACACCATGTAAGAACAATATTTTCTTATCGGTTTTATTGTTGCAGCTTTTGTTTTAAGCACCTTAATATAAATGTTTATATTTGTATCGGAGCTTTAAAGTTAAAATTCTCAATTGTTAATGAAAATTCTTTGTAAATAAATTATTGAAATTGAATTCAACGTAATGCAACAACACTTTACGCATCGCTTTATTTATTTAATTGCTTTTACTGCGGATACTCCTTACACAAAAGCGAATATTTCTTAAGAAATTCATCTCATTGTATTCAGTTACAAGGAAAACGAAACTTTTTTCGTTTACATTATTTTCATTATCGCCTTTTCATTTTTTTTAATAATCATATTTGAAGATACAACAAAATAAGCAACAAAATTAAGCAATTTGCATTATTAAATGTTTTACGTTTGGAAACAACTTTGCTTCGTTTAAAGTACGTACTTTGCAAAAAATATTCTTGTATTCACTCGATATCATTAAACCTTTCCATTTCCATCTCCATCAACGATTCTTTTCATATCGCTTTATGCTTATTTAAATATTGACATAAAGCTCCATTGTTTTTCAAAGAGAAGAAAAAGCTTAAAAACAATAACAAATAGAAAGTTTATAGCAAAACAAAAGATTTTAAACAAAAAGCTGTGTTTGTGGACATTTAATGATGGGAAATGTAATAATATTCAAATATTGCGTCCGTATATAAATATTTAAAAATTTATAATTCTTAAAGATGATTTGAATGAAATTTATAGATAATAAATGCGGTATCATCGCACAATAAAATGTTGACTGTGCTATGCTGTCTATGAGTTTTGAGTTTCACAACAAGTTTGTAAAAAAGTTTGTCGTTTCTGTCATAAACATAAGTCAGACAAATTGACATTGACATCGATAACACAGTTACCTGGCTTTTAAATTAAATTCTCGATTTTTTTATTTAAACGCTAAGTGGATAATAATTATTTATTCAATTATCCACTTAGCGTTAATTCACTTACATATTTCGAATAGAACTGGAGAGATTAAAAATAATTATATTTTCCAAGAATCAATTCTTTCGGTTATAAATATTTCCAGATACTTAAATTAAACTTTTGTAGATAAGAGTTTAAGAAGACGATTCTCGATTTAATATCAACAGACATTGCTTCATTGCAATTTGCACAAAATTAGTTATGAATTGGGAAAATGAACATTTAATTAATATTTAGCCATGATAAGAAAGAATAAATCAAAGATATCGCATAGATTTAGTCTCTCTAGAATAACAAAAATATAAAAGTTTAATGAAATCTGTAATGCATGTAAGAAATGTGTGGCAGCTTCCAACACTAATCTTACAATGAAAATAAATGATAGCGACCTGCGACTTTATCTATCATAACAAAATATCCCTTGGGAAATATTGCACAATTTTAAAAGCAAATTTATTACACAAGGGAAATTACAGCAAAGTTTTTATTGTAAAAATATTTCAATTAGTTTTTTATTAAACTGCATCAACTTTAAACTAAAAATAATAAATTTTGTGACGACATTATAATTAATTTACAAGATTTAGATCATGCGACGTCTGAAGGTTTATTGTAGTAAGACCAATGTTCAATATAACGATTACCAGAAATAAAACTCTTTCTTGGCAGTATGCTCAGTGTGGATGGGTATTTGTTTAATAAAGTATTCCACAAATCGTAAAGTTAATATATTAATTGCAAAATATTTAATTATTCATAGCAACATTCTGTTTATATTTGGATGAACGCAATGCATAACGAATTAACAAACTGTGGCATAACAATTTATGAATTTTTAATTTAAATGAAAATGCCTAATTATGACGCCATTATCTCGTTGCACACACTAAGAATATTTTGAATTGAGGGAAAATTTCATTTACTTAAGTAAATAGACGTATCATGTGTGCATATCAACGAAAACATTAAAGTGCAAAGTATCGATTGTGATCAGCCAAATAAATATTTTCTATTCATACGACAATTATGATAATTTTGTGTTTTGCTGAAATATTTAAACACAACAACGATAAATGTCTAAAATCTACTTTGTTTGTCAAAAACACGTTAGGGATGAAAAATTAATTCGAGGTTTTGTAAACAAGCCCAACGCAAATAGTTTAAGTCAACATAATTTCAATAATTTATTTAACTCTTTGACAAATTGTAAACCGCAATGCCGCATACATTGGTCGACTTATTTTTCATTTTTTTACGCTCCATGACTTCTGCTAGCAATATGAGCATGTTTCTAGTGTTTTTTAGTAAACTTTTATTAGCAAAACGTGGCTCCAAATATTTCTAAAATTTCTATTATTTATGAATGTTTTCGTAAATTAAATATTTCTAGCATGTTGTGTACTCCCACATTTCGGCATTCAATCCCACTTTGTCATTAAATCGGTGGTACGATTGAAAAATATTATCAGCTCTAAATAAACTTAACACTTGCCAAAGTAATCAAATATTTTAAAGTGGCTGATTATTACTAAAATAAACAAACAGAAATTCGACAAAGTTTATTTTATTTTGCATTTACTGCTTTTAAGTTTTTCGTTTTGAATAAATTTGCATTTCATTTAATTGGCGATGGCTTTTATTGCTCAGAACTTCCTCAAAACATTCAGCACTAACAATGAAACATTTTATTTAATTGAATATCTGAGCATTTTATTGTTACTTTGTGGGTACATTATTACTGGAATTTCATATAAACTTGGGAACTAAATAAAGTGCTTTAGTAAGCTTCTGTAAAGTTTTATCAATATAACGATATAGCTAATAAGTATTGCAGAAGCTAATCTTTATTCATCTGATAATGATAATTAAATGTTTAAGTATTTAGAGTATGTCGCAGTTTAGAGTAGATAAAAAAAATTCATTTGTAAGAAACATTAGTTGAGATCAAAGAAAATTCTGTAACAAATTCCAAGCATTAAATATCGTAATTCACATATTTCCCTTTGAATAAAAATTCCCTCCATTGTCGTGTTACACAATGCACGTTAGTCGTTTTACTTCGAGAGTAGTAATCTTACGAATGAAACGACAGAAGAAAGCAGAATTTTACGATTTTCTTACAGCTTATACTGGTGCTCATTCTCATTTGTAATTCTAAGCAGCAGCAAATACTTTCTGAAGCAAATCAAGGTTGTCTATAAAGATTTATTTTCGTTTGAATAGAAATTTTTCTTAGCTTTACAAATTTAATTCACTTTTTTCTCTGTTATACATTTGCACCCCATTTTACTTCCCCACATTTTCGCGTAGCTATCGTGGCTTTCAATCTGTTGTGTGGGAATTCTTGTGCATTCACCAAACACTTGTTGTGCTTTCTTAATAAATTATTATAGTTTGCTATCTATTTACACAAATAATATTTATAGACTGAATTCCGAAGAAAATTTATTCAATTTATTTGAATTTCATTTCATTTTTACGCTTTATTCATAATAATGGGAAAACAATAAATAAATTTCTATTTCAAAGAGCTTTAATCTAGAGATTATGTTGTCAAGCTTACAGAATAATTATTTATCTTTATTAATACTAAATGACAATTTTGCTTCTTAAGAACATTTTATTTAATCATATGCCACTCTTAATTCGTTTTAATTAAAATCTTTACACAATTTTAATTATTAATCTTCGCATTACGCAGAAAATACATTCGGTAATATGATTAATAAACTTTTTACACAATTTGTTCTTTAATCAATTTATCAAGGTTTAAATTTTATTTGCAAACTCTGGCATCACATTTTTATTCGTTTTACCACCTCTTATCTGTCTAGATCTGGAAATTTTGTGAAACCAATTGAAACAAAAATAGAAAGAGAATTTAAAACTCTGATTTCGGAAAAGCACAGCCATGGATAAAGTAATCCCAACACTAAGGCGCATAATGCTACGAAATAACACAAAGTCATAAAATTGATTTTGTTTTATCAATTCTGCAAAGCACAATCCTAAAAAGATCTAGAAACAACGGACAAATATAATGCCACATGTAATGAGTTGGATATTCGGGAGCATTTAGAAGATTATATACGCTATCCATAAAGATGTCTGCTTCTGATTTTTACTCTTCAAATTATTCTAGCAAAATGAAAACAAAAAACTTATTCTAATAAAAATTCAACAAACTTCAGCAAGTGAATCGCACTTCAAACTTTAAAATTAATTTTTTTTCTATTCATCGATTTAAACTCGATAAAAATTATTTCTCCCATCAAAAATGCTTCATTTTCAACTTCAATCAGCATTTTAATTACAGAACGAGAGAACCGCTTACCTTTGAAAATTATTAATTTTCCTCATTAAGCAAAAATAATTACTTTTAGTGACACATTTGATTTATTTATTTTAATTTGCGAACAATTTTTATTCAGAGATAGACTCTTAACACCAACTGAAGCAATTTGGTTTCATGAATTGAATTCCACAAATAGTCTAAAAATGGTTTTGCTCAGGAATTTCAAATGTCAAACTTTTTTCTCATTTCTTTTTATTCATCGGGCTTTCAATTGACATAAAATAAGATTTTTATATTTCGTAAATAAGAATAAAACTTCTCGTCAATTGATGAAAATACATAAAAAAAATAAATAAATCTTGATTCATAAATAGAATTCAAGATATTTCTGAAGATACGAATACATCTTCTTCGTTACATAATAATATCTGAAGCTTTATAAATAAAAATATCAGAAGCAAACACAATGGCATTTTTGTATTTTTATTTATTATTTATTCAAACTTCAAGTTGAGATTGAATGCAGTAAAAATAAGATTCATCGGTGAGATGGGAAAATTTTATGTAACGTTGACTTTAATCTTGTTTTCACACATTTTTGCAAATCGTTTAACTGCCAAAGCTCTTTTCAAATATGCTTTGTACTTGCCAATGTACGTTATGGACACTCCACTTCCTATATTCAAGCATTAAAAACCATAGTTTGCTATCTACTGTATTAAAGCATCCAGTTGTAGTCTTTGTAAATCATAAAGGGCTCAATGAGAGATTTTATGAATCTATTGATATCGAACAGTAAGAACCCTCTATTAACTTGTGAATGCTTAACAAATTGTCATCAAATTATGTCCGAATTTTCATAAATCCTTGTGCATATGCACGATTTACAATACACTACGACTATTTGTCTGTTACATCTATATTAATTAATAATTTTAAATCACTTAGGTGTCTTTCCTTGACTTGTTCACAAATCCATTTTTATTATTTCAGTATTATTATTATTATTAAAATTTGATTTTTTGGCATTAAATCTCCATTACTGATGTTAAATTATTACAATAATGAACGAAACTTTTATAAGCATATAAAAAGAGAATGATTTTCATATAATCGTCAGCCTAGTAAATTTACCACAATTAAAAACGAATAAAAGTTTCCACTATTAGCCAAAGATTTTGCCAAAAATTAACCGCAAAAAATATTAAAAATTTATTAATTATAAGCTAATTTGTTTAATAATTGGTCTTTAACCACCTGTAAATTATTAATTGTGCTAAAATTATAGAAATTCTCATAAAAGTTTTATTTTGTTTTATTTCAGCATGCTATAAATTATTTCATAATAGTTTTATATTATGATTCTTAGTATATGCCTTAATAATAATGAAATTAAGTCAGGATTAAGAAATTGGAATGAAATGAGTAAATTCCGTTTTTCAAAGAATTTTAAACGGCAGAGTGTGGTCTGCTGGATATGCTATCTGATGATTTTGTCTACCGCAACTCGACCCAAATATCACAGTATATAGGTCAGGCTCAGAATATGCTTTAAAATGAGTTAAAATCGAGGAACATGGACATTTTAGTTAGTTTTCTGTTTGTTTAACAAAATTATTTTGACAGACAAATATGAAATTGTGTTGAGCAAGTTTTATTATTTTTGGAAATTGCCATTAAATGATTATGAATTAATCTAGGTCATGTCATGGCCGTACAATATCGATCGCCTCTACATTTTGTATATTTGCATAATTTTGTGCTATGACAATTATTAATGCTATTTATATTTACATAAACAATTTAAACATAACAAACAAAGTAATTGTTTGAGCTTTCGATACAAAATAATCATGACTTTGTGGAGAATTTGTAATAGAAAGCCTTTCGACAAAAAACTGTTCTGTTTGCTTTTATCCACAATTAATTCAATTTCAAATCATGATTAACATATTAAAAAGGGATGTATGCGGGTCTTATCTGTATCACAACAAAACATGAATTTGGTTTGATGTAGAAATATGCTTGCATGCCGATAGTTATTGTGTCTGCATTGATTGGGGAAACGATTCCAATGGCAAACAAAAAATCAAAATCCTTTCTTTTTATGAATTATTTAAAAAAAAAAGCGATGAGAGCTCGAAAAGAGATGGATTTTTTGCCACTTAGTAAGACCTAGATTTGTGTTGCCCGGGTGAGAATTTATTATTTGTCAGCGCTGCAATAACTTAATAACAGATTAATTACTTTTGTACATTCATGATTTTTGCAAAGTGGCGGTAAATCCATTCAATGACCTGCGTCTGACAAATCAATAATTTTTATTTTTTCATAACTTTTTGCAATTTTTTATGTGAAATCGCCAATGTTAAAAATTGTGTAACCGTGCAAAGCGAGAAGACAAAGATATTTCTCGCATATGTTCACAATTTTTATTTACTTCGATTATCACAAAAATGAAAAACTTCTGAGAATCCAGAAATTTGATCGAAAATATCAAAGAACTCCGTAATTGATATTAAAGAATAATTGAACGTAGAAAATACTAAATTGCTAAAATCGTTCCTAGAAAATATATTTTGTTATTGTCTACAGAAGCCTATCTACTGCTTCGCATATACCAGAATTCTTTAATATATTTTCAGTATTTGTTCAGTTATTAATAATTTGTCAATAAGAAAAAGATCTGAAAAAATCTGATACAACAACATCGCTGAAATCAATATTGTATTGAGCTGAAACTCGTAAGACGTGTCTAAAGGAAAAAAATGTAAAATAAACACAATTAAATTGAAAAACGAGATCTCAGATTTCCACAATGAATAAAATACAAATGTAAATACTGGAAAACGAAAATAAACACAAATTAAATTGTTAAATTAATTTAAATCGAGTTATGCAAATATTACACCCTGCCAAATACCAAACACACTTTTTCAATTAGTTTTAAAAATATTCCTGAAACATTTCTGTTTTTTCTTCTTTTATTTCCCCAGGAGAAACACTTTTGATTGAAATTTTAATCACGAAAACACATTTTACCGAAATAAAATATTTATTTATATGAATTATAATTTAAATTGCTTTATCCTAGCCTAGCATAATTTGGTAATAAATTCCCTGCTTTGCATCACAAAAAATTAAATAAGAAAAATATTTTTACAAAAATGATTACATCGCGAAAACATTGTTAGATTCCGTTGTGGGGCTTTTGCTGTTTTTTATCTGCATATCTTTGTTTGTCTGAAAAAAAACGCGTGTAACGCAATTCTTGATTTCTATTTCGCTGTAAGGCCTGTTGTACTTGATGGTCTCGTAGCGAAAGATTAGCAATTTTGGAATGAAGAGAGATTATAATTGATGTCAACTAATGGCAATGCAATACAATATTCTGCCAACAGAATAAAACTTTATCAATTAGATGTTTAAAGTGAATTAAATCACTTAAAAACAAATTAAATAACGAAAATGATAATTACACAATCGGCGTAATTAAAATAAAACGCAAAACAAATAAAAAATTGCTTTCACTATAGAAATGACAATAAAATGTATTTTATAATTGCGATTAATTCACAATAGAATTGGCTTTTATCCAAATAATGATTGTCTTCCTTTTTCATTAAGTGCTCACCAACATCAAAGCGTTAAGAACTAAGAACTTTGAACATTCATTTGAATGAAATCAAAGTATGAACTCAATATGAAATTATTTTGAAAAATTGCACCGTTGGCAATAATTCGCTGGAATAAAATGAATTCCTCGCTGCACATAACAATAATTAAACAGTCAAATGTGATGATTTAACATTTTTATTATATTGTTTTATGAAAATCATATTCGCAATTTATTTGCAGCATTCAAATCTTGATTCGTTTCTATTTAATTTTTTTTTTTTTTTTTTTGTGAACATTTAAGAAAAAACTCGAAGCGATGTTAAATGTCTGTAATTATGATGGAGTTATGAACTAAGCACTTTTCTTATGTTATTTTCTAAGTGAATAAACCATTGTGCGCACATGTTCCCTACTTGTTGCTAACACAATAGTCTGTCGCACTTGCATCTTTCTTATTCATACTAAGAAATGTAAAATAAAGCAAACTTTCTGTGCATAACTCAGTGAGACTTTAACCTATGTTAATTTAGCGAAATATTATTACAATAACTCCGATTATTGTAAATGCGATGCATTTCATTCCTCCACCAAACGTAGCTTGTGACATTTTTGTTATTATTATTCACAGACTCAGACTACTTGAAATTTATGTTAAAATAAAAATGTTGTATTAGAAAAACGGGAGAATGTATGCAGCATGAATTCATCACTCGAACAGTTTGTCAAGTGTTTGTTTTAAATTTTTACAATGTGACTAAAACAAAGAATTGAATAAATTGAAGTAAAATAGAAAACGTATTAGGGATAAATGACGCATACACGTAACTCGATACGACAAAAGAACCAGAGTGCACGATCGATAAAAAATAATTTATATTGTGCATGGATGGCCATATGCTGTATACCTGCTTTCTGCGTAATTAAAAAATATTTTTATTGCAATTTTTAACTAAACAATTTGACTGTATGCAAATCAGTAGCAATGTGCTCCCTACTTTTGAACCAATACTATTGAAAAATTTAAAATCTAAATAAATAAATCAGAATCAGAAAATTGAAATTGTTGTATTCTTAGTTTAATCAAATTTCCATTTACATAACAGACATCGGACTTGTCGTTTTTGGATTTTGAGTGTTTTCGATCAGATCAGATTTTTCCGTGTTCTAGACTCGAGTATAATGAAAAACGACATCCATATTGAAAAAGAAAGTTCATAGAAAGCCATCTCCAGTGGAAAGAGCTTTTCCATATTCCATGAGCTTTGTTGTGTTTCTCTTCTGCTCTCACGACGCTTCGTTACTTTTATTTTCCCCTACATTAATATTTCAATATGGTAAACTGGCATGTAACGATGCACAAGCCGAAGCCAAATAGAGCGTAGAGAATTTCCGTGATATTTGAAATGGCTGAGAAGCATTTAAAATTGTCATCGTCCTCAGTTGTGGAGTAAACGTCGAATGGTTTATGCCCGAAAGATGTTACGGTGGTGAAATAAGAATTGGCGTTTTTTTCTTAGTGAAATGCGCCAAAAGCTCCATCCTTCATTCGAAATTAATTTTTATATATACATTCTGATATATAATTTACTGAAAAGGATAGTGCGTTCAATTATAATTAGTTGTGTGATTGTCGTTCCTTCGTGATTGTACCGCTTTATTCGTTGAAAACAAATTGATCTCTGCATCAAAGCGTGTCTCAAGTTTAGTTTAATGAGAAGTGTGTGCCAGTGTTAAAGAAAGAACAATAGTGTTTGGTGGATTTTATAAACCGCAAAACGTCAAGATACAAAAGTTTAAAACATGGATATACACTATTTTGTACTTATATTTTGTATATTTTGGATTAACAATGGTGAGTTTCGCTACGGAATTTACCCTGAATGTGCTTGCAAATTATGATAGTATAAAGTTCACCGAGTTATTTCCGTTTACCTGTTATCAATGAATGTTATTCAAATGAAATCGAGTTACTATATATATAATGTTATTGTAGTTCATTGTGTCATTTGTATGATTCTTTTCATATGATAAACTAAAAAATCTCTTTACAAATTATATCATTAAAATTGATATAATGCCCTGGAATAGATTTTAATTATCAGAAGTACAGTGATTATAATAACTCCCAGGCAATGCAATGGAACTACAATTTTATTTCTATAAATATAAGTTATTTAAGTCATTAATTTTTAATTGCAATTAATGTTTACGAAACTTTTCGAAAAATGTTGATTCATCTTCACTACCGACGGCATTGCTACAATCAGAATTTTTCTCTTATTTTCATTAACAATTAATTTTTTGTTAATTAACAATTTATGAATAAAATAACACAATAATTCCTTAATCTTATCCCTCGTTGAAAATCCGTCGGAATTAAAGTAAAACTTCTACGAAATAATCAAAACGCCTAAGGATGATGAATTTTGATGAAATATTTCCTTTGTCTGCTGAAGGTGTTTTTAACAATTGTTTCCTTTTCAGATTTACGTAATTTTGTGTTTAGCATAAATTTTGTCTTTTAAACTTAGCCCAAATAATATTCGCAGTCATCAAAAAATCATTGTCTGATCTGTATTTCTGTATTTCTGTATTTACTTAGTTCTGTTCTGCTTGTGCATTTTACAAACATAATTTTTCATTGTGTATATAAAAGGCGCGGATACGAGTGTCCTGTTTCTAAGCATGTTTATTATTGAATATTTAGGCACATGCAGGTGCCAAGTTTCAAATATTATTCTGTATGAAACTGATAGGAATATAAACGTTCATAGAACTCTACCAACATCATATTTCTAACAATTATTAAATCTACTCAAATTAAAATAAAACTCGCATAAAGTAAACAAACGTATCGATTTTATTTCCCTGATATTAAAATAGATAGGATTACGAGAAATAATATTGATAGAAGAGTATAATAAGCGATAAACACTATATAAAAATTTATCGAAAGAATATTTATTGTCTTAGAAAGTTTGATCACATTTACTTTATCTGTACCACAACATTTCTTCAAAGTACTTCATTTGTTATTGTTATTATTATGCTAGGAATGGGGTAAAACCCTTTTATTTTTCATCACAATATCAAATACGAATCATTTTTATCTAGATCTTCTGTATCTGTATGTACAAACACAACTGCGTTGTAAAAGTCTTGAAAAATGATGACGACGTATCGTTGAAAGTATAATACGTGACATGATTACCCCGAGGTATGATAGATTCAGTACAGGCAAACCAGGAGACAATCTTTGACACATATGAATGTTTTATGCGTATTCTGTGGACACGTTCAAACCCACAATAACAATGAAACTAACTAGAATAATACTGGAAAAGTCGAGAAAATTGTGCTAAAATCTTTAAGAGAAAGACAGTGACTATTGAGCACAGAGGATTCATTTCTATTTCAAAATAGTCAAATTAATTAAAAGAATTCAGTTTATTGTTGATGTAAACAAAATTTACAACATGAAAGTCACTTTGGAAGTAATTTACTGAAATGAAATTTACATGGAATATACTCTTCCGCAATAAATTGTGTAACTCGCTGACAAAAATTAAGTTTATTGGATTTATATAAGATTTGCAAGCAATTAAGCAGGACCGAATACACATTTGAGTAGTTTTGTTTTGATTGCAACCCTTAACACGAAAAAAAATAAAACAAAGGGGAAAAGAATTTAGTGTTTATTGAAAATGTGATTTTGGTAGCGATATTGAATAGGGTGTTGAGCAAAAATGATGATCGTTGTTTAAAGACGGAAAAAAATGTTCGAAGAGATAGACAAGCCTTAAAAGATTGTAGCCAATTGATTGGAATAAATGCGAAAACTGTTGATGGCCTGTGTAACAAATGCGATGTTCCGGATCGAATACTGCTGCGTTTATTGTTTTTGCTTCTCATTTTCACTATCAAATTTATTCATTTACATGCCTACATCAGGAATTTATTGGAAAACGATGAAAAAGTCAAATAAAATGTGTTACTTCCGTAAACTAAATTGTGTTATTATTGCCGAAATGGCATCGTTTAAAGTTACCAATTGGCAATTTGCTCGATTTAGAAAACAATTCGAATATCAAATTGAATCGTAGCACATCGAGATTTTATTTAGATAAACTTACTAACGATTTTTTATTTTTCGTCTTCTATTTCCGTTTTAAGAATTTAATAATACTTTTCAGATGTTATTCTGCACGTAACGTTATTTGATATATATCTTGTTTAGTGTGGAAATTGATTGAAAACATTCACACCATTTATCTTGTAGCCACCACACCACTGTTACCACCACACCACTATTAAACATATTTTTATAATGTTAGTTTTGATGTAAATTTTTCTTTCTGATTTTCATTTCTTCCATAAAATATACCAAATTTTGTATCTCTATTATTCAGTAGTAACTGACTACGAGTCAGCAAATATTTAGTGCAGAACTGACTAAAAAATAAATTAAAACTGCTTTAAATGTTTGGTTTTTTGCTGTTGCCTTTTGACTTCTTTTAGAAACTTTTTATTATTCGAATAAATTTGCATTCAATTTGTTAAAATGTCGTTACTTGTTCACAAGTTTCTTAGACACAATGTTTAGGAAATGGGGCAAAGTAGTTGTACTTGCTTCAGTATTTTCTTGATATGAATGAGCCAAAGAATTTTTCTACAAGTAGTACATTGACAATTTTATAAATCCTTTCTGGTTTAAATTTTAAATAAAATGAAAAATTTCTAAATGTCAAGTGATGAAAGAGAAGACTTCAAAATGCAGATTTTTATAATTTTATTGAATCATTTTACAGACATATACTGGCCAAAAGTTTGTTTAAAGTCTCATATAAGTATGAGTATGAGTTTAAAAATGATTGTATCAATCATATCTTACATACTTGCAAAGTGCTTTGATTAGTTTTTTCAATCAAAGCAAAATAATAACAAGACGAAACTCAATAAAAAATCCTAAAACCTCAATCTAATCAAATATTTGCTTAAATTATGCGAAAAATAAAAAAAAAATTGATTTGTTTACTCAATTTTTTCTTCATCTTTTAATGCAGATCGCGTATGTTTACCAAATAAGATGAAGAATTACAAAGATAACATAACAGTACTGGTACTCGGTACTCTGGATTTATTTAAATTTCTTATTTCAATTTTTCTTTTAAATTTATTCCACTCAATTTCCATTTATTTAATTCAAATTCTCATTTCTTGTTTAATCTATTTTTGAATTAGCTAGAAAAAAAATTAAAGAAATGGTGAAAGGTGATATCACTATGTCATGTAAGATCTTAACGCACACTAAAATTACTTTTTGTAATTTCTTATAGCAAAGCATTAGATACTGCCGATTTTATAAAATGTAATAAAGTGACAACAAAGTGTTATCTATCCTCCGAGGAGTCGGTAACTATGATAAATTTAAAAAGTCAACGAACTAAGGTGTTAGACTCAATTTTTCGCTGAACAAAGTTCAAATTGTCTGTTAATAATGTTTATTAAAGTAAAATTGGAAAATGAATCCACTCGAAAGCATCGAAATAGTTTGTTTGTAATCGAAATTTTTTTTATAAATCTTTGTTCTCTAAAAGTCATTTATTTTTCTTGTAAATAATAACTCAAAAATGAGAAGGTGTGATGTATGACAGATTCAAATATATAGAAGACATACAAGGGTGTATCATTTTTATCTGTTCATAATTCAAAACAGCTTGAGCTTTTTTGTAACACGAAACAGGAATGATGTAAGAATTTTTTAAGGATGAAATGGAAATATTTTCACATATTGCATGATGAGAAAAACTGTTTTTTCTTCGGTTTCTTCTTTGCCACCCTTATTACACATATGATATAAGTTTTTCGTTTTCTTAGAAAAAAGGAAACATCTTCGACTAGCCAACACTTGTTGCACTGATGATTTCTTTTCTAATGGCACAACGTAACCTGTTGTATCTTCTTCTGCTTTTTAATTTCTTACTCAGGATATAACAAACTCTAAATTCAAATACTGCATATAAATAATTTGTCTACACCTTCGACATATGCAGGCAACGGTCAATATTTAATTGTAAAAAACCTTTTCCAAAATATATTTCTAAATTTCAATGGTAGGGAAATTAATATTAAAAAATAAGGGTTTACGTGTTTACATTGGGCGACAGCAAAAGCTATGAATATCAAATTAAAAGACAAACTTAAATGCAATGAATAAATCATTAGGTGCCCCATTTGATGTGAAATGAATATTCCAGAGCATTAATTAATTAGATTTATATGCGAAATGATTTCAATAATATTCTAAATGCAATTACTGTGATAAAAATAAATATGCATATCGACTTTCCTCACTTTTTGAAAACAATTTAATTGTCTTTCCTAATCCCTGTAATTAATTTTAAATTACTTTATTTATATCGGTGTATGCTCATAGCGTGTATTAATTGCTTAATAATGAATTCAAAAAACTTTTCGCAACTCTGTTTGAAACACTTTGTGCAATCGAAATTAAATTGGAAATAGTTTGCAAAAGTACACGTGCGATAATAACAGTTTATGTTTTCAAAGCAAAGCAACGAATTTAGCCTTATTGGAAATGTTCGAAGAAAATGTTATTGAAAGTTTTATGCTTAATAAACTGCTTGGCAGGAGGAACAATGCACAAAGTAGAATATTGTTTAAAAGTAAAAAAATAATTTAATATAATTTATACTGATGCAAATTATAACGTTATGAAATTTCCACAGAAGCATAAGAAAATTGTGAAAAATTGTGAAAAATATGATAATGACGACACATTTCCTATATTATTAAGTTATTGTCATGACACAACGTCAATTTTAAATAACTTCTAAACGGACGCTTTGTGAAATGGCTGCTTTGACGTGGCTGCTCCTTGTATATATTTATTTGATATTGTTATTGATAATATATACACATATTGTTATCGAAACATTGTTATCATCATCATCATTGATTATGATACAGAATAAAGAATCCGTATATACGCTAAAAGAAATATGAGAAAAACATGACTAACGTATTGCAAAATGTTGATGACGCCTTTTCGGCGATGTATTTCGCGTTGTTGGGATAAATTTAGTTATCGACAATTTATTGATGATGGAATAATTTTATTACATTCGTTTATTTTATCGATAGAAGACACACTAGCACTCCACTAGGACTAGAAAAAAAAAAAATTACGCTTTTATCGAATACAGTGTCTGACAAAAAATAATAAAATTGATTTTAAATTGAGTTGGGCTTGAGTGAATTCAAAAAGCCTAATCTAAAAGCAACGAAATATTTTTTGATGACAATAACTTTAAATTACCAAAAACAAGAAAGGTGATGACTTATAATATTTTTATCGTAAATAGAAAATAAATAAATTATTATATAGCATAGAAGCATTAAAATTAATTCAAAGAGTTTTCAAGATAACACAAATAAACTAGTATAACTAACTATAGTCTTCTTAAATCTAAAAATTCTTTAAAAGTTAACGTTTGCACAAACGATAGGAATTATGTTTGAAAATTTAGGGAATTTGCATGAATTGAAAGTTTAACAAACGAATGTATAACTCGATTTTTTTATTATAGAGATAACAATTTCACTAAATCTTTAGCAAATGCTACAAGCGAATATAAAAAAAAACACCCATTCATGGTTGCAACATAAAAGAAGCTAAAAAATTTAATATCGTTGACAAAATAGAATTGAAGAATTGACAAATTTTCTCGAATGAAAAATAAAACGCTGACTGATTAAAAACCGCCAAGATCGGCACAATGCTCATCAAACAAATAATAAGCTAAATTTGTCTACATATTCCTAGAAGAATAGATAAAATGTTTATCAGATAAAATTTAAAAATAAGATATATTTTGTTTTATATGCAATTTAAATTCTTGAGATGCCTCAGTTACTTTAAAATTATTTGCATAACAAATGTTTATTCAGATTTTCTTATTAAATTTTTTTTTTTTTAATTCTGGAATAATTCGTATTGTTTTGATATTGAAAGAGACCTAGAGCTTTTAAACGATACTAAACGCACCATATGCAAGAACCAAAAACCCCTTATTGACTCATTATAAAGAATTTAAAAATGAATAGTTTTCGCATAGACTCCGTTTTTATTTAGCGTAAATGTTTTTGAATTTCTTTGAATTATAAAAAATGAGGCGAATTAACATTTTGCACGTAAGTCTCTTGTGCGATTTTACACATACAAAGTAAAATTTGAATTTATGTTCACGGAAAGGCATTTTCAGTCCCATCATACCAAAGTGATGAGCCATAAACAAAAAATTTCCATTGTCTTTATTTTCAATTGTAGCAAAATTCTTATATCGAAAGAAAATTAAAATTGTGTCGGGAATTTAATTAAAATGAAATTCTTTTATAACTTGCTCTAATTAATCCGCATTTCCAGTTGGTAACTAGCATCCACGAGCTTTGTTATTTGGTTCAGTGCATGCGTTTTATTGTTTCAAAACACAAAAAAAAAAAAAAGGATATGTATTTCCTACACAGACTACATGCATGTAAAATAATTAAAAGCTATAAACAAAGGACCATGGGTTGCGCACTACGAGTATTTCCGTTTTGTTTTTTGAATTTTGCTTTTGTTTATCTTTTCGCTACCACACTAATTATTTATTCGTTTTCTCCACTTATATTTCACCAATTTAATAATTATATAAAAACTGACTATATTATAGAAAATAAATAGCTAATAGCAGTGCAAATAAACAAACATAAGCGTGCATAATTTATGTGAATGGTAAATTTAATGAGAAGAAGCAACTCAAGGCGATAGTTTTTGTTACAAATTCATCATGGTAACCAAAATTCAAACGACCACAATGATTCGTTATCAATAGAGGAAAGTAAATAAGATTACATTGTACTTCCAAAGTACAATAAATTTATCTTTTTTATGATATCTGCTCTATTAGATCATTGACTTTTATTTTCTCTACAAATAATTCTGGCATGTCGTAGCAACACAATAGGATTTTTTCGTTTTATATTTATGACCCCCGTTGACATAGTTCAGCAAAATTATATTAAAATGAGTGACAGGATCTGTTAAACAAAGCATTGAAATATCATGTAACTGACACATAAATTTGACTATGAATTAGAATTTTTCATCTCAGCTTTGCTGTTGAAAATGAGCAATTACTCAATATAAATAAATAATAATAATTAATTACTACAATATTTATCAAATATTCATCTTCGATGTTATTATTTAGTATTTCTACTTAAATCACAATTTAAGAAACGCAGAAATTTAACTAACTTCATTCTTAGCTACTTAAAACAGAAGTTATTAATATCTGAAGCTCTATGTATAGCGCAATGGTTTATTATTTCATTATTCGTAATTCAGTTCTCGACAATAATTGTGTTTGCCTTAATGTTTGTTGTTTTTGATAAAATTTAAGCAAAGGAATATTTTTTTATTATTTTATCGCATTCCATTATTGTTATGAGTTTAATTACGACAAAACTTTTAATTTTCTTTGAAATAAATCTTCAGATAACTCCTTCTCGTAATAATATTTGTGAGCATGATGGAAACTTGGTTTGACAAAATATTAGAAACCAATTATCGTAAATTAGAATGCAGAAGCATAGAAGGGTTGATGAAAATGCGATTATTATGAATATTAGTATAAAAGAAAATTGTCGGAAGATAATGAATAGTAAACAATCAGCTCAAATATCTTTTCTTGTGTCCATAAAAACACACAGAAAGTTACTCAGTTGTAATTTAGTATCCATCCACATATCCACTATCTGCTTGACCTTTTATTTAGTCATATATTGCGGCAACATCAGCAGAATAGAAAAATGTTGTACCGGAAAAGTTTCTTTTTTCCGATGAACACAAATAAATGGCACAAAATAATTCAGTTCAGAAAAAAAGTTTTCATTTATTTATGGTTTTCATATATGAAGTGAATAACACAACACAAAAAAAGAGTAAGAAATGACTCGAAAATAAATAAAAACGAGTTGCTAAAAGAAGACTAAGGACGTTCTGAATAAATAAAACTTTTTATTAAGTTTCTATACGAGGCTTGTAGGCCTTTAAAGTCAGACTTCTGCCTGCAGCATGAAATGAGAGCAACAACATTACATTCTTTGTTAAAAAATAATTATTTCCATTTGCAACCAGACTTTCATCGTTCTTAATCTCTTTGTTAAATAATTGTAAACCAGAACAATTATTTAGCATAGATGAGACATGTGGCCAAGTGTTGTAGAATTTTTAAATGTATCCGAAAGGGTTTTGTTTCATTTTCATTGATTTTTTTTTTTTTTTCCATTTTACTTTTTTCTTTTATCATAGTGCTATGTAGAAGCGGAATATTGTTGGTAAAAATATAGAGAATAAATATTCTTTGTAAAACCAGTGAAATATGCATAATGTTATACGTGTATTCTCTAAAATAATAATGAAACGATCTTATCAAATGGCAAAACAGAAAAAATCAATGAAATTTTAGTAAGAAATATTAGCTGAATATCAAAAAATGAATTATTTCATAGCAGCAATTCGTAAAAAGTTATTCAATCATTTTATTTACAACAATAATCAAACTTTTTTTCAATAATTATTACAAATCAATTTCCTGTAGAACTATTAATCTGCAATGCAAATATTAATTATCATTAAATAATTATAATCGTCATGTTTATGACCAAAACAACATAATACAAGTTTTGATATTGTGTATTTATATACATTTACTAGAATAATCGTTAAGAGAATGATGCCTTATGAGTAGTTCATACATATATACATATATGTATATATTGTAAAATAATGATTTAATTTTATTTTTAATATTTCAGTACATGTGGAGTCATTTGAAGCACATCTTCGAGGTCCTGGTTTTGTAATGGAACCACCGTCGAGGTTAGAATTTTCAAATTCATCAGGTGGATGGCTAGATTGTTCGGCGTCTGGCAGTCCTCAGCCAAGTATAGATTGGTTATCTGTCGATGGAACATCTGTAGGTGATGTGGGTGGTGTAAGACGTGTCCTAAGAAAT
The DNA here is from genome assembly GCA_961205885.1 of Ptychoptera albimana. Lineage (NCBI taxonomy): Eukaryota > Metazoa > Arthropoda > Insecta > Diptera > Ptychopteridae > Ptychoptera > Ptychoptera albimana. The sequence goes on from OY540804.1 coordinate 20,547,115, forward strand.
GGAACACTTGTGTTACTTCCATTTCCAGCGGCTGCATATCGTCAAGATATTCATAACACAATATATCGGTGTGTAGCATCAAATTCAATTGGACGAGTGATATCTCGTGATGTACAAGTTAGAGCCGGTAAGTACTTTTATACGATTCCATTAATTATTTTATTATAAATTAAATCACCGAATCTACTTTACAATTTCATATAGACAGAGATTTCTTTTATTTTCATACGAATTTTAATTTTCGGCTGTGTACACAATAATGATAAAAAAAGTTATATAAGTAGAAAAATGTATTAGCTCAGACAAACACTCAAAACATACCGTGCAGAGTCAATAAGAGATTTAACTTTTATTTCGCATCAGCAACAATACAGAGGAGTAAATATTTTCTGGAAGTGCCGTGTCGAATCTATTTATGTAGCGGCAACACACTTTTAAAAGATTTCAATTTTAGTATTTGCTGTACAAACATTGGTGTTCTAGATACGACATTCAATGAGCATTTTCAAAAAACCCCCACACACTTATGTTTTTATTTTCGCATAGCTTTACAGATTCAACACGTAAACCAACAATCAACGATATCATTGAATTCCTTGCATTCGACAGATTTATATTATTTATGTTATTGAGGGAAGACAATCACCATTATTGTTGACGATGAAATGATGTCGATAGCAATAGAGAACATCTTTGGATAGAACTTATCACTTTAACCACAAATTATGTCAAACAACATGAAATCCAGATATAATAATTCATAATTAATAATTTTTCTAATTATCAATCTAATTTATCATGAAAAGAATGAACGAGCGATGGAAAGCAGAAATAAGGGAAAATGATTTCCTAGTTCAAAATTCAAATGGCAATGCCACGAGAAGTGTTCATTCATTTATCTTAATTACATATTTCTTTCAACACGATACTACACCACGCAATTCTTACCCATATTTTTCACAAATAATACTCATCCGTGCTTTATATACTGTGAATATATATTTCCACCACATTTCTTACATTATATTGCGAATGTTTTGAAAAGCCTTCACGAATTATGAATTTATCTTGTTGCACTGAGCCATTGTTCTAGTTTCTCGGAATACGATTTAAACATTAGACGAAATGAATATTTTTTTCAAGCATGTAATAAAACTAGCAAACTGCTTCAATTTATTTTATTCTCGGAAATTGGTTATGGGCGGAACCGCAAAGTTCATTCAAAAAGAAATACACAGCATCAATCACATAATAAAAGATTTAAAATAACAATAACACTGGTACTCAAAGCAGAATGGTCTCAATTATCTGAAGAGCTTAAGTCATCAAATATATTTCTCATCACAAACAATTTGATTGTTGATTTTGTATCAGGATTTCAATTCAATAAATTTATTCACTTTAATAAGCGTATATTGATGAACCTGAACACGAATAGTTTGTTTCTATTAAATTATTTTTATTTTTTTTTCAGTTGTCGCCCAGGCATATAAGGTAGAAATAGAAGTTTTGTCTGCCTCAAGGGGTTGCTCGGCAATTTTACGTTGCGTCATACCTAACTTCGTTAAAGAACTGGTACGGGTCGTGTCATGGGTGCAAGAGCCAGCATTTTATATTTACCCATCGCTGCAAGGAGGTAACTCAAATTGCGTTATATTTCTTCTATTCAATTAGTATATTCTGCTGAATATTAAATTTCCAAATTGTCATGATTTTGTATTTTATTCTATTTTTAGATGGGAAATTCCACCTTTTACCAACTGGAGAACTTCTCATCCACAATTTAGAGTATAATGATCGCTTTCCTACGTACAAGTGTCGAACGATGCACAGATTAACAAGACAAGTAGTTGTCAGTTCTGCTGCGAAAGTCAGAATTAATGGTAATAAAAATATTTTCTAACTAACTAGGGAATTAAGCATAAATGAAATTTTATTTTTAATTCATTTTATTCTTATCTCCGGTTTAATTACATTTTTTTTTTTTGTTTTTCATTTTTATTTTACTGCATTTTACGGAAACGTCATCTCTTTTTTGATTATTATAAAAAATCTGTGATATGAATTATTATAACTATAAAAATATGAAAACAGAAAAATGTTTTTCCATGATAAAAAATTGTCATAAACAGAACAGATTTTATTATGATTTTAGCAAAAATAATAGTCTGCCTTTCAACTATTTTTTTTTGCTTTTTATGTTTTCATCTTTATGCTGTTTGTATGTGCAATGTCACTTTGCCAGAAATATTCTAGCTAGACAAACGGAAACGAGTAGAAACACACAAAAAAACACAAAAATTAGAAGATAAAGCTTTTTCTTATAAGAAAAAATATTATTTATAATTCTGATGAACAAAAAACAAAAAACTGAAAAGTTTTAAATGAACAAACAACCAAACAAACGAAAATTTTTGTTTTTCATTAATCGTAAGAGGAAAAAAATTATAGAAAATAAAAAACAAAACAAGCAACATAGACGACCGACTGAGTATAAATTGTTAACACGAGAAGGGTTAAATGAGCACAGATACACAGACACACCATTTCCATAAATATTCGCAATACTGTTGCCACAAATTGTTTTGAATTTTATAACAAATAATTTGCTTTTGCACACAGCGGTGCTGTTGATTACAGTAATTGCTTAAATAAATGTTAAATGATATTAGAAAAATGTTATGTTCGTGTGTATCCTTTGAGTGTGCCTAGCCTACTCAATATATTTAAATAAATAATAAATCATTTATTACATTTGTATAAAAATAATAATCTTGGTGATGAAATTTAATGAGACATATCTACGTGCACAGCGTGCACAGCGTACACATTCAGATTTATGTTTGATAACAAATATTATAATATTAATAATATTATAATATAACACTGAAATTATTTTTTGTTGAAATTTCTGCCCGCACACAAGAAAATCAAGGAAAAATGAACTAAAGTAAAACGAATATCAATCGCCTATTATAGAGCATTAAACAACAAAAATATTTTTTTAAATACAATTCTGATTTTATACTTGATCAAGTGGAAAAACATTTTACACTTCAAAACGTCGGCGGAACGATATCTATCACATCCAACCAACCACCCACCCACTACTCTAACATCGATATAAAAAAATCCGAAGTTTCTATTTTCTAGATTTTAGAGCTTATAAGAGATTATAACTATTTGTTTATATTAAGAAAATTATTATTATTAAAAAATTCTCAATTCTTATCACTGAATTGAATGCACCCCTATTGATATGCAAACGTTTAAATAAATTTGAGAAAAAATTTATTAATTTTACAATAATGTTTAACTTCTTTTCAGAGCATCGAGGAATTGTATCTCCAAGTATTGTAGAGCATACATCGCATGTATCAGTATCCCAAGATGAAGGAGCAGTTTTACTCTGCATTGCACAAGGCTGTCCAACGCCTGAATACAGGTAATATTCATTGTTATCATTAAATGTCTAGAAGACGGCAAATTGGTTTTTTTAAACATGAATAAATATTTGTTTTGTCTTTATATCGTTTATTAATGTAATGGAGATGACTATATGGGTGAATATACTGACCAAAATGACACAAAATAAACGAACGAATTGTGTTTAAAAATGCTTCCTGCCCTTTTTTTTATAAGGAAATGAAAACCGTCTTCGTAAATTATTCAACGAAAATTGTGGTGGGTGTGTAAAATCAACTACCCATGTCATTTATGTCTACATTAATCATGCAGAAACAGAGTATCAGTATATATATATATATATATAGACGTTTACCTACAAATTTCCGTTTCTATAATATTCTGTGCTATTCTGAGGAAAAAAAAGATAAAATCTTATAACAAATGAGAAGACAGAAAGAAAACAACAATAATGTAACCAATGTTGTTATATGAATATTGTGAAATATCAACCCTAAGTCATAGTTCTGCAGAGGCAGAGTGAGTTCCATTGGGATGGGTGGGACACATGTTGGGATTAAAACGCAACTCAATCTTTATATAAACCGGCATACGCACTTTCGCACACATCAACATTTAACCCAACTTAATACAAATATATGAACTATTTGTTAATGTTTATGGCGAGGATTATATTTGCTACTGTTTGTGTGCTGCTAGAAATAATAAATCTGGGCTGTGTAGTAAGCTGAACACGTATTTCTGACCTACATATTTTCACATGAACGATGACAAATTATATGACAGCCAACAATACCTGGTTAATACAACCTAGAATTATCGGTATTATTTCAACAATTATTGACCCTCTTTAAAAATTCCTTTAATACGCGAATCTGTTTCTGCGTTTTAATTATCTCGTAAAATTAATTATTTTTTCTATTTTTACGATGAATTTGAAACTTTGTTGCGTTGGTTTTTCTCCAATTGCAATGTATGGAAACACATGCGTACACCACAAATGTGTACTTTATACTTGTATAGAACAATTTCTGTTTCACAGATGAGTAAAATATAGACATCCCGATATGTAAAATTCTCTATAAAAGAGACTCAATTCAGGGCTCTATTTTAATGAATACTGTTTCTAGTGTGCAGCAGGAAAATCTCTATATTGATTGCACTTTATACATTTATATACTGTGTGCTATTTGTACATAAAGACACAGTTTACAACTTTTACCAACAGTCAACTTTTATTGTTTAAGCTGTTCGTTCTTCATGTCTCAACAATGTTAAAAATCTGTGCATCTGTGCATTTATTCTATAAAATCTTTTTATTGTTGAAATTATTAAGTCGGCTGCCATAAATGTTTTTAACTAGCAGAACACCGTTTGTTGCTTCACTATCTTGCGTTATCGCCAATATATCATCATGGTTACATAAATATACAAATTGACAATTATTAAATATGCAGCACAACAGGTTTTCATTTCAATGCTATCAACCTATTTTCCATTCTTCCGCAATTTAAATCAATGCATAAATAGTCAAGAATAAAAGCCGAAACATATAACAATTACAATAAAATGGTTCTTCTTTTTTCTGTGTTTTTAAACATAAATGAAATTCATATTTGACGCATTGCAGATGTGTGTTAATATTTTTACAACTAATATCGAAGTCTGCAAGTGTGTGGCTTTAATATTAAAAAAAAAACAATAAAAAGCTTAAAGCCAACTGATTTTAAACAAAATTTCTTGTCTTTATGTTGAGCTTACTTCAAATATTAAAATAATAAATGACTTATAAATGGCGCAAATATTTTTTTGTATTTTAAACCACGAAAATTGGGTTTGGTTCATGTAATTTTGTAAAAAGTATTAAGCCTGGGCTTTGTGTGTAATGCAAATACGATGAAAGCACTATTAAAGTGCAATAAACTTTCTTAATTATTTGAAAATTTGTTGCATGGCTCGTTCTAATGACTTTGCAGTTGTTTACTCAGTTTCTGGTTGTGAATTTACCTGCCCCATATCACTAACTAACCAAGCAAAATACTTTTAAACGTTTAATACACCGCGATGTGATGCCAGACATCGGTTAAACTAGTCGGTTATTGGGCTCAAATGCGACTCACTTTGATTAATCACAAACATACCGCACCTGCGAACTAATTTAGAAAAGTATCGTATTTTGATTAAATATCTTTTTAACATAAATAAAGAATAATGCTTGACGCATTTTTTCCCATTTTTCGCCTTTTTTAATATTATTTTTCAAATATTAAACATTTGTTAAAATATTGTAACGTAATACCGGCATTACTCATAAAAAAAATGGTTTTATGAAGAATTATTGCTTCTGCTTCTTTTTTATTATTATTATTATTATGTATGGGACCATTTTTTGTGGCATAAACATATTAATATGTATTAGCATTATAAAATAAAATGTAATAAATGTCTTTAGATGGTACACGTTGAACGGTATTGAGCCATTGCCCGTGCTGACTAGCACACGGGTGCGTCTTCTAGGTCCTGTGCTTGCGATTGAAGCAGTAACTGCCGAAGATGCGGGTGTATACAAATGTTCCGCTTCTAGTTCTGGTAAGTTCCAATAGTTAATAATAAACAAAATATGATTGCTGAACAAAATTATTGAATAGGTGGTGAGGCAAGTGCTGAGTTACGATTGTCTGTAGCGACGCCTATTCAAATAGAAATATCTCCGAATGTCCTTAGTGTTCATATGTCGGGGTCAGCTGAATTTAGATGTTTAATAACAAGTAATGGAGCACAAGTTGTTGGTCCGCAGCACATAACGTGGTTTAAAGTAAGCAAATCATCAGAGTTGAACATTTTTTATTATTTATTTTAACATTTGTGTAGGATGGACGTCAATTACCAAGTGCTGGTCGTATTGGGGATACACTGTTGGTTACTGGTGTCACTAGAGAAGACAGGGGCATGTATCAATGTGTCGTCCGACGCCAAGAAGGTGACACATTTCAAGCTGCTGCCGAATTACAATTGGGAGGTACAGTATAAAATTTTACTCAAACAAAATGCAAAGGAAAAATATTTTATTTAAATTTATGTCACTTTGGCTAAAAATAGACATCGGCAATTGAAAAGAAAAATCAAAATAAATTTCAACTCATCTAATATGCAATCCTCTCATTATTATATATGTAAATTCTCAACAGAATGTCATGTTCTGGAAAATTCTTTTCGTTTCTTTGCCTTGTCATTTCACAAATATTTAAATAAGAAGAAATGTTGTATAGTAGATGATGTCTTGTCGCCCTTTGGAAGTGTCACCAGCATGTATAGAATTTAATTTCAATGCCCAAATGAGCCCATTGTTGTATAAATAAGAGCAAAAATATTTATTTAGCAAAAAATATTATCTGACAAAGTCTTTCATTATTTCTATGAACGGGAATCATATTATAGTTTTTCTACTCTGTACTCCTTTAGAAACAGTAAAAGGATAATAAATGTTTTCTGTTTAGCTTTTATTTCTACAAAGATATTCTATTTCCTTGCTTTTATTACTTGGTCGAAATGTATTAAACTTAATTCCATTGATTTCTAAGTACTTATAAAATTCAGTGACTTAGAAAATAGGTTATTGTGGATTATTCAATTTTTTTTATATTAAATTCAATTTTTTTTCTGTTTCATTGCCAAGATGCACCTCCGAATTTTGAATACACATTTATTCAGCAAACCTTGCAGCCAGGTCCAGCTGTGTCGCTTAAATGCTCTTCATCCGGAAATCCGACACCACAAGTGTCATGGGCACTAGATGGATTTCCTCTGCCAACAAACGGAAGGTAACTTTATTTTTGTATATGCTTGATTTCCTCCTTTTTTCTTTTTATCCTTTCTTTCCTTTTCTTTATTTCTCGTTATGTGAAACATCTCAACGTAATGAAAAAAATAATTCATGTGTGAAAAATTGCTTACGACATTCTCATTTGTACACAACAAATATGCTTTTGCTTCAATCAAATTGACATGGCGAATGCTTTGTTAATATATAAGCAAACATACATACATACATAGCAACATGGATATTTATATAATAAAGAAAGAAAAATATAAATATAAAAAATAAATATAAATAATAATCTTCCATTGCGCAAAATGTTTTTAATATCCGTTATAAAAACTCCGTTAATTAAATTTTTTCCGTTTTTCTTTTCTCTTTCTTTTTTCTTTTCCTTTTTTCTTAATACGATGATAAAACAAAAATAACAACACGCTTGATAATAAAAGTAACAACATCGTTCCATGTTGACATGGTGTCGCTACTCATAACCCACATTACACAGACACGGTACAATGAAAAATGAAAAATTAATTACATTTATTATATTTATTACCTTCTATTTCTATATAATTTCTTCATCATTTTTACTAAAACAAGACGAAATCCATTGAAAAACGATGTTCATGATTCGATTTCTTAATAATCATATCAAATACTGTGTTATGTGAGCAATATTAGTCTATGGCGTTTGCTATTATTAATAAAATTGTTATTGAATCCAGCTTTATAAAAAAAAGTAAAACAATATTAAAAAGCATTCGCTGCTTTATCACATTTAAATGGATGAACTGAATTCAACACATTATATACAATAATTGTAATTTTCTTATCATGAATACACTTTCATGTCATGTCATGTCCCCATAAAACACCATTTATACATTACAATAACCAGTTTCGATTATTCAATGGTATACAATGGTAAGGGCAATTCATATATTTATCGCAATTGTGCTTCGCTGTTCAACAATTATAACAAAATCTGATTTTGTTTAGATTTGAGAAAATTTCGAAACAAATAGAACGCTATCTCTAGCAGACAATCGACACATTTTTATCAGGAATAAAGGAATTTGTGACAATTTTTATGCATAAACATATTTTTAATAGAAAAATTAGAAACATTTTATCGATCGAGCGAACTTCTCCTCTTTTTTATCTTCTCTTTATTTTGTATCATCATCACATTTTGATGCTTTAAAAAAATAATAAAAAAAATTTATCCGAAAAACTCTTATTAACACGTTTTTGCTACAGTGTAACAATTTTTCATATAAAAATAGATAAAAGCGATAAGCACCAAGTAAAAACGGAAATAACGTCATTCCTAGTAGTAGAAGACGTGAAATTGTATTTCATTTTATACGCAAAAATAAAAGGAAGAATAGAATGGAAAAAATGAGGAAAAATGAGAGTAGAATGTCTATCTTCATAAAGAAATATTTTTCTATACCCGTGAAAATGTGGAAAATACATAACTTTACAAATGAGATAGAGTAAACCTTTTAGTAAATACTTTCGAAACTACTGTTGTCTGAATGTATACATAAATAAATAAAACAAAACAAAGCAAAACGCTATATATAAACCATCTACGTACATAGAACTGATTCAACTTTTTCTACATACACTGATATGGTGATAGTGAATGTAGATGGTAACCTACCATCGAGTTATGAAATTTTATATTACATCCGATTACACAGCGGGAATAAAAAAAAAAAAGAAAAAGAATCATCTAGTCTAGATTGAAAGTTAAATTGATAATAAAAGAAACTTAACTGGTAAGATAAACCGTGAATATTGCGAAAGTTAATATTAACGCAACTAAATTATATTATATTGTCTCCATTTAAACCTCCTATTTGGTTAATAATGCTGAAATTTCCATTTCCTTAAAAATTTCTCACAGTTTAAAATTTATTTTTGAATGCTTAAAAGATTTGTTATCTGAACTATTATTGCCTTAGTTTTAAAAAAATGTTCCTATTTCCATTTTATTTTATTTTATTAAGATTCATGATTGGTCAATACGTAACTTCTGCTGGTGATGTAATTAGTCATGTCAATATAAGTCATGTAATGGTTGAGGATGGCGGTGAATACTCTTGTACCGCAGAAAATCGTGCTGGAAAAGTAATTCATGCACAACGACTTAACATTTATGGTATGATGAAACTTTTTTCTTTTCTTCTTTCTAAATAAGGATTATTACCAATGAAAATTATTTTTATTTTAGTTGAAAACTTATTTTATTTTAGTAAAAAAAAACTTTTTTTTTTCCCTTTAACTTTTTATATAACAGGCCTTCCGTACATCAGACTCTTTCCAAAGATAACAGCAGTCGCCGGCGAAACACTTCATTTGAAGTGTCCGGTCGCAGGATATCCTATTGAAGAAATTCATTGGGAAAAAGGTCTTTGATTACCATTCTGATATTAGCGAAACCAAAAATAATAATAAACAAGCAAATTCACTTTATGGAAACTTTTTTTTTTTTTTTATTACTTTTTGTTTTCTTATTTCTTTTTATAAACTTTCATTTAACCAAATAGGCGGAAGAGAGTTACCCGACGATATTCGTCAAAAGGTGCAGTCAGATGGTTCACTGTTTATAAATCCTGTGCAAAAAGTTGCTGATTCTGGTGTATACACTTGCTGGGCAAGAAACAAGCAGGGCCATAGTGCACGTAGAAGCGGCGATGTCGCTGTTATAGGTACGGTAGATTTTTCTTTTCTACATCTTGAATATATTTTTCATTCCAAACTTGTAGCGACCAAGAATGCTGATTACAATTAATTTTAATGTAAATATTAATAAATCAATTTGTGCTGTCATCGTGTAAGTAACTACTATGTGTGTATATTAAATTATTAAATTTTACAATAAATTATAAATTACAGGATGGCGCCTTATTTGTATTAAATTTGTTATTTATTATTTTAATTAAAAGATAGGACTTTAGATAAAAACTATTTTTTATTTTTAAATAAATATTTAGACTTACGGTTATTGTTTTTAATTTAAAAAAAAAATGATTTTGTACGATAATAAATTTTTTTTTTTTTAATTGCTTTTCATTTATTACACAAAATTGGTTTTCTAAAGTCCATTCTTTATATTAAATAAATGCCTTTGATTTACATTTTCTACATATATTTGATTTAGAGAATTATATACATATATTTTGCAGTGTCCTAACTCTATACATAAAATAGTATATTTTATATCACTTGAATAAATGTTTATTTTTAGTGACACTAATTGGAAAACATAAAACTATAATAAAAACCAAGTTGCTTGTAGTGGCATTTAATTACATAATACAATAAAAACTGTCGTATGTACAATGAATTAAGCTGATAGTAAATTTGTAGTTAATAGTAATTTATTGGTTTTTAGTATAAGTTTGTATATAGTAAAAGCATAACATAAAGAAAATTTGAAAATAAACAAGAAAATGAAGCGAAAAAAAAAATAAAAAACATGAAACATAACAACAGAAAATGTTTGTTGATTCAAGCATTTTATATAAATTGTTTGACATTGTGTAGTTAAAGAATTTTAATGGGGGGCCAATATAGTTATCAGGAATTTATTATTTTATTTTCTTTTAGTCATTTAATTGCTATAATATAAAAGAGAAATCGGATGTGATCATACAAATAATTGTCTAAATCAATGGTTAACAAATATTTTATTACGAAAACACGACGCAATTTACCCCATCAAATTCAAAAATTTTATTGCAGAAATAATACGACTTTCACCCATAAATTCTTACATGGTATTTTTAATTAAATATTTTAATCTACTGAAACAATAAAAAGTAGGAAAATCGTATTTCTCTTATTTACGCCAAAGGACTTTGCCGTTTCATTTTGCAACATAATCATATTTTTAATATTTTAATGTTAATTTTTATAAACTTTCTCTTACAGATTTTTATTTAAAATTTTTTTTTTGTTTCGAAAACATAATATTAATAAAAAACAATTTTATTACAGAAAAGTTAAAAAGAAAATAAATAGAAAGTAGTTAAAAATAATATTTAGAAATAAATATAGAATGAAGAAAAATAATAAAATTATATTACAGTACCCCCAAAGCTAAGTCCTTTTCATTCGTCGACACTTTCATTGAATGTTGGCGATCGAGCTTCCCTGACATGTTCTGTGGTCAAAGGAGATTTACCGCTGTCTATTACATGGCAAAAGGATAGCCGACCCATAGATCCATCACATCGGATGTCGGTTACACAAGTTGACCAATACAATAGCATACTAGTTATTGAAAACTTGTCCTCAGATCATACAGGGAATTACTCGTGCGTCGTTAGGAACCTGGCTGCCGAAGTGGAGAATTCTCAAGCTTTATTAGTTAATGGTAACTGTATCGGAGATCTGTTGTTCTTTCTTCTCTCATGTTTGTTTCTTCTTTCTGTCTGGTATTCCAGTTCCTCCTATTATTGAGCCTTTTTCCTTCCAAGACGGACTGGCCGAGGGTATGCGAACGCGTACTGTTTGTGGAGTTTCTCGGGGCGATGCCCCATTAACGCTACGGTGGCTCAAGGATGGCGAGCCGTTGCCCCCTCAATTGGGGGCCAACGTCACTTCACTTGACCAATACTCCTCCCTCCTAAGTGTCCCATCCCTATTAGCAACTCACTCCGGTGACTACACTTGTGTTGCTACAAATCCGGCTGCTGAGGTCAAGTACACAGCAACTCTACAAGTAAAAGGTACCATTTTTTTTATTCACATTTTTTTTTAACTTAAACCATAAGCGCCTACACATGTGTGTCCCCTCCCAGTTGCTTTGGCACGCAGTGGGCTTGCGGCCGATCACCAGGTAACCATTGCACCTATTTTCATTTATTTTGATTCATTTTCCTTTACTCAATTATTATTATTTTATTATTTCAACTTTCTTTTTCTTTTCACCTATCAATCTTCTGTCTCTTTATTTTCTTTAACTTCTATTAATTTATGTGTCTCATTCTTCCTTCAATTAATATCTTATTCTGTATTTAAATATCTAATTTATAACTCATATCTCAGTCTTAACCCTTTTGCAATCACATTTTAGTATCTTTGAATAAAAAATTCTCTCTTATCGTAGTGTTCGCATGAAGTAGTTATTATATATTGTATGAAATGATTTTTCAATTTTTTTTTATTTTTTAAATAATTCTTTAAACTTTTTTTTTCTTTTCTACTATTCTGACCAACTAAAACTAATTAAAACTAAGTGCAAGCTGGTCTATATTATAATGAAATTAATTTTCTTTTAATGCATTTTTAACTACAATCTAAATGTTATAGTATAAATGTGCTAATTAAATAATTAATTAACAAAACATAGGAATATTTTTTTTTTTTTGAAATACAATTAACCAGAATACCGGAGTAGTAGTAATCCCTTATTTTGATCCTTTTAAATGCCTTTTTTTCATAATCAACTGAGTTTAAATCTGCACCGCTTGAATTAATGGATAAATAATTGAATTCAAATTTTTGTAATAAATGCGAAAATTTTTATCTTTTACAAAAAAAAAGCACACAACTAATCGATGCTTAATGAAACGCTTTTACAAACAAATAATTACATAAATATAATTTATCAAATTTTAATCACAATTAAATGAATATGAAGTCCATTAATCTAAGTGGTTACATGAAAATAAAAAAAAACAGAAAACGCGAACAAGAATTTTCATTTAAATAATTTAATTGGAAATAAACAAAACAAAAAATAAAAATTATATTTAATCAAAGAGCAATTATTTATATCATTGATCATGATGAAACATTATGATTGAATTAGACCCCTAACCTCATCACGTATTCGGCTTTCGCAGTCCCCCGCCAGTAAATCTTAGACCCCCGCCTATTATTATTATTATTATTATTAACAAAAAAAAAATTAAATTAAATTAAATTAAATAAAACAGAAATGTTTTTTTTTTTTTGTTTTTCTTCTTTTTGACCAGAATAAGAAAAATTTATATTTTCAAGTTATAAAAAAATAAAAAAAAATAAAGAAAACGAATTTACAAAAATCAAATTGATGTATTTTTGGCCCAACGTAGAGATTCATGATGTGGTGTGCATACAATATAATAATAATAAAACAGTTAGATTTAATATTATAAGCTTTAATGTAAAATAATATATTTCGCTTTAAAGGTAAAAACGAACCGCTCTTGCTATTTACAATAATTATAACAATAAATGAATAAAATAGAAGCAAAAGAAATTAAAAAAAAATATATACATATATTTTTTTTTAAAAGCTTATTTTGTATTTGCGTTCGTTTTTTTTTTTTTTTCTTTTCTCTGTTAAATATATCATTAAAAAAAAAAAGTAATTAAATATTAATGCTTATTAAAAAAATTGTTATTTTTTTTTTTTATTTTAAAAGATATCTAAATTGAAAATATATAAAAAAAAAAAAAAATATTTAAACCGCTTTAAAATTAATTAATAAAAGGTTTACTTAAATGAAAAATAAAAAAATTAAAAAAAAAAAAAAAAGCTTCATTTGCACACTGCTATAAAACGCGCTATGCTTGGCCAAATTAACATGCAAATAAAAAGAAAAAATTTTATTTTTACATTCGGTTTTAATTTAATTTATTATTTTATTATGATTTAAAATTTTTTTCATTTTTCAAAAAAAAAAAAACCAAATCTCTTTAATAAAATTAACAAAATTAACTAAAATTATACCTTTTCTGTTTTCGAATAAAAATATTCAGTGCCCCCACGTTGGATTGTTGAACCGACTGATGTTAGTGTTGAACGTAACCGACATATAACACTTCACTGCCAAGCACAAGGGGTACCCACACCAAGTATACAGTGGAAAAAAGCGACTGGTAATGAGATCATTATGCGAAAAAAAAAAGTAAAAACCGGACATAAAGGCAAAATTTTATTAAACTTATTTTATTTGTTAGGGAGTAAGTCTGGGGATTATGAAGAAGTTCGAGAACGACCATATACAAAGCTTTTAGCTAACGGGTCACTTCTTTTACAACATGTTAAAGAAGATAGAGAAGGTTTCTATTTATGTCAAGCGCATAATGGAATTGGTACTGGAATTGGCAAAGTCATTCAGTTAAAAGTTAATTGTATGTCAAACAACGATGTTTATTTATATTTTCATTTTATTATCGCCATCACAATTTTCTGCATGATGTCAATTTACTTTTGTATTCATTTACAGCATCGCCGTATTTTGCTGTCCCGTCAAGAATGGTGACAGTGAAAAAGGGTGACACAGCCATGTTACATTGCGAAGTAAACGGCGATAAGCCAATTAATGTTATTTGGTTAAAAGCTGGAAAAAGTGAATTAAATCCGTCTACCAATTATAGGTGATTTCACCCATTTTTCTATCACACAATTCGTCCATTTTACTATATTCCATATTCCAAATTAACAGGGTGCTTATTAAGCAAGATGCTACTCCAGATGGGATTGCTGCTGAAGTACAAATTTCAAATGTCGATAGTGGTGATAGTGGGCCATATTACTGTCAAGCAAGTAACCTTTATGGTCGCGATCAACAATTAGTGCAACTACAAGTTCAAGAGCCACCTCAAGCACCGTCCGCACTTGAAGCTGCTATGGTGTCCAGTAGATCGATAAATTTAAAATGGCAACCTCGTGGAGGAGATGCTGCTGAAGTGACAAAATATCTTGTTGAGTTTAAAGAACTAGATCGTAAGTTTGGTGCTTGGTCTGGTTGTATAATTATTTCATACGTTGTCTCATAACTTTCAGGCCCACAATGGCAAACTATTGAATTATCCGAGCCACCACAATATACAGCACTGATTGAAAATTTAAAACCGGCCACAAAATATATTTTTCGTGTGATAGCAGAAGGTCCAGCAGGACGTAGTATACCCAGTCAAGAATTAATTATCAAAACTGAACCACAACGCCCAGCTGGACCGCCGATAAATCTTGCTGTGAGGCCAATAAGTTCAACAGAAATACTAGTTACTTGGATGCCCCCACTAATTGAATTACGGCACGGAGAAATACAAGGATACAATATTGGTAAATCTTTAATTAAATATTCAGGTGCTATATCAGCTTTATACTATTATTATTATTTTATATTTTTAATTATAAAAAAAGGATATAAATCAGGATCAACAAATGGTGGAACCTATAATTTCACATCAGTCTCAGGGGATGGAGATGAGGGTACAGGTGAACTAATGTTGGCTGGCTTATCAAAATATTCTCGTTATACAATAGTTGCACAAGCATTTAATCAGGTTGGTCCTGGCCCGTTGTCTGAAGCCGTTTCAGCCCAAACTCTTGAGGATGGTAATTTAAATTGATTTTTGTTAAACTCTTACGTGATTCCATATAAAATTAATTAAATAATTCCATTAGTTCCAACAATGCCACCAGAAGATATTCGTTGCGCTGCATTAACATCACAATCACTTCAAGTATCTTGGCAACCACCACCTGCACATCATACAAATGGCTTATTACAAGGGTACAAGTTAACGTATGAACCAATTATAGAGAATCTTGTTGGAGAGAGTGATGAGGTTGAAAATCGAAAGACAACCGCTTTAACAACAGTACTTATTGGCTTAAGAAAGTATACCAACTATAGTGTTCAAGTATTTGCTTTTACTCGAATGGGTGATGGTGTACTCTCAAAACCAACATTTTGTCATACTGAAGAGGATGGTAATAACATCTGTTTTCAATTGACACTATTTAATATAAAATATTTTAAATTCTAAAACCGTCTTATTTTCTAGCACCGGAAGCACCAATTGATATTAAAGTTGTGGTTAGTACACCACAATCATTATACGTGTCTTGGCTTCCCCCAACTGAACCAAATGGTATTATTACTAAATTTAACTTGTATACACGCATGGTAAATGGAAGAGAAGAATTAAATCACGAAAAACGAAATCTACCATCACAGCAATTAAGTTTTGAAGCTAAAGGTTTACAATCGCATGTTGAATATCAATTTTGGGTAACAGCTTCAACACGGGTTGGGGAAGGGAAAAGCTCACGTGTAGCAACACAAATTACATCAAACCGAGGTTAATTTCAATTTTCTTTGCCATGTTAAAAGTACTCAAGCATGCAATACACTTTTTTTAATTTCAGTTCCTGCAAGAATAATATCATTTGGTGGTATTTTGGTTCGTCCGTGGAGGTCATCAACCTCACTCACATGTATAACTGTTGGTCAGCCGCGGCGTGAATGGTTTAAAGGTGATTTACCGATACGATTAGGCTCCACTCACAATGCTCAATTATTAGACACGGGCGAACTTATTTTATCCAATCTACAAGTAGGGGATACGGGAAATTATACATGCCAGGTATTACAAGTTTTTAAAGGGTGTTCAATAACACAGTATTAAATTTATTAAAATTAAAAGGTCGATAATGGAGTTGGAACGGATCGCTTAGTATATAATTTAGTTGTTCAAGTTCCACCTACCGCTCCAGTTTTATATGTAACAAGCGCAACGTCTAGTAGTATTTTGATGCACTGGAAACGTGGGTCAAACGGCAACGCTCCTCTTAGTGGTTTTACACTTCATTATAAACGAACACACGGTAATCTCGATGAAATGCAGTTATCCAGGCATAGTTCAAGTCATGAACTTAAAGTAAACGTTTAAATTATAAAATAATCTTTTTGAAATAAATTGAATTACATACATTTCCTTTTTAATCAAAAAAGGGCTTATTATGTGGGAACACCTACCAAGTTTATCTGACAGCACACAATAAAATTGGTACATCACCGGCTAGTTCAACACTGCACGTAAGAACACAAGGTCAGTTACCTGGTACACCAACGAATACTGGAATGGTGGCACCAAATTCAACATCAGTAACATTACGGTTGCACACTTGGCCTGATAATGGTTGCCCGTTGTTATATTATGTTGTGCAGTATCGTGCAATTACAGACACAAATAATAACGAATGGATTTTAGGTAATTAAATTGTGTACAAATCCACTGTGGCTTAAGATTTATTAATAATTCGTTTTGTTATTTTTTTTTTTTTTTTATTTTAGTTTCTAATGCATTAAAACCTCAACGGAAGTTTACGATCAATGGATTAACTCCATCAACGTTGTATCAATTAAAAATGGAGGCTCACAATGTGGCAGGCACTTCAGATGCAGAATTTTCGTTTGTAACGCTTACCAAGGATGGCGGTATTTATTATTTTTATTATTATGAGAGTATTAAAATATTAGCCAGAGATTATATAATTTTCATTTTAATTAGATCCACCACCACCTGATCTAGTACAACGAGGACATCGTAAAACCATTTTCTATGGAGATATAAAATTTTTAATACCAATTATTGCAACAGTATCAGGGATTATTTTAATTATAACAATTAGTTTGCTATGCCATAAACATCGTAAGCTCTTTTGCTAAATACATTTTTTAAGACGAAATAATATTTATTACATCTTATTATCAAGGTACAACGAATCGAATACAAAAAGAGACAGTAGAAAACCAACAGAATAATGAAGCTCAACGAGAACGATATTATGCGACCATACATAAAGTAGCTTTACAAGCCGGTGACAAAATACCAGGTTGGTAAAATTGTGAACAATTCAAAGAAAACTAAATTAAATTATTTATTTATTATTATGTATAGAAACTTCGGAGGATATTTCACCGTATGCTACATTTCAACTGTCCGAAGCGAGTACACTGGCCCAGCCACATCATTCGGGACCTGCAAACACTTTGCTTCATTCGTTCATGTATCATGAGCGAGCCATGACCGAGGGATGCGCCTCTCCACCACCAGCAGCGGTATTAAGACAACTGCATAACAAATCACCATATTATAATATTGTGCGTTTATTCAAATCAAATTGGCTTTTTGCTTTATTATTTCTAAATTTGAATGCTTTCATTATGAATTTTTTTTTTATTTATTATTTCTCAAGTAAAAGTTTTGTTATTGCGGTTGGCCAATGCTGTGCACATTTTTTATTATAAATTCCAATTAATATTACTTGTTACTCTTTTTTACTCCATATTAAAATTTTATCCATTAGACATCGAAAAATAGACGAAGACATTCACGTAAAACGGAACCGGAAAGTGAAGAGTCCGATTCAGATCAGGATCAACTGACATCTAGTCGAACCGAGTCATCAAATCAACTAGATGCAAAACTGAAACATAGTAAGAATACTTACAACTTATCGGATGGATACCCAATTCAACTCATGCGAAATATTTCTGTAGGTCTCATCTATCATGGAACGCAATCTAGCACCTCATCTGATTTATCACCAATGTCTGAACAAAAGTCGCTACCACGTCGTGGCCGATCCAGGTACCATCATCATCACTATACAACAAACACAACACCGCGACACAAGCCCGCACCACAATCTTCACAAACGTCATTAGTTAATAATACCAATCCAATTATCACCGCCAGCACTACAAATAATTTATTAAATTCCACAAACACATCTCCTCGTAGTTGCAAAAATACCCGCATGCAATCCCAATTTCGTCCTATTTACAATAACAATAGAATTACAACCACCAATATTTCAAATGCAACAACAGCAAGATTATCACCATCATGTTGAGCTTGTCTCCCAATTAGAGACAAATAAAAATTATTAACCCAGCCCCTCGATTTGTTAAACCAAAAACTAAAAACAACCAAAAAAAACAAACAAACCAATATCAAGATCAACAAACAAAACTTTGAAATCCGACAGGGGAACAATGAGATCATTACTGCCACTACAAATTCCCGACAGTGTCCCGGGAAATAGCTTTCACCAGGTACCTATTGAGACGAATACACCCGATCGTCCAGAGCTGTCCGAAGCAGAATGCGACATTGACACATTAAAAAAGCTAAAATTAGGAATGCGATCATCACTGTGGACCAGGCCAAGTGGCGGTGGCGGGCTTAGTAGTAACACTGGAACTAATACCGCACAACATCCAAGCAGTCATCCATCAGATTACTCAATTGCCGTCTGAACATAAAACATGACGATTTTTTTTTTGTTTTTCCATATTTTTCTCAAATAAAAAATTTCAATTTCAATCAAATGAAATCCAATCATTATCCATTTAGCAATAAAAGTAAAAGTAATAAAACAAAAAATGAAAAATGAAAAATTAATTAAGTATTTGTATTAAATTTGCCCAAAAAAGAAAGCCAAATTATAAATAAATAAATAATTAAAAAAAAAAAAAAAAGAACAAAATAAATCAAAAATTTTCGACTAAAAATTACAAAATAATAAATAAAAAAAAAAAAATATTTTTTTCTTATCTCTGTGCCAAATAACTCAAAAAAAAACTTTTTTTATTATTAATAAACAATCAAAATCAAAATATTAATCGTTAAAAAATAAAAATAATGAAAATTCATTATTAAAAAAAATAAGAAAAAGTAATTAAATATATTTAAATTTGTTGCTGTTGACTATCAGTTTATTTATTTACATTTTTTTTTTTTTTTTTTTTTAATTAAATTTAAATTTATAAGATGATTGCGAATAATAATTTATATTTTATAGTATTCTGAAAAAAAAAATGATTGATTTAATAGACAATAGAAGAGAAGAATTTATTATTTTTATCGTTAGGTCTTTCGCAACGCCATTGCATTCGCTCATTGTCGTAAAACCATAATTAAAAATGAAAATAAAAAAAAAAAAAGTCGCACACATAAAATATATTTCAATCGGGAGAAATGAATAACAAAACAAAAAAAAAAAGAAGATTTTAGCGTCCCTGTTGTTATTTTCTGTTTTTCAATTTTATATTTAATTTTATTAATTAATATTAATACGTTACTTTGTTATGATAAAGTTATATAAAATTAATTAATTAATATAAAGAATTAAATTAAATTAAATTAAATTAAATAAGCAAAAAAAAAAACAATGTGTATATATGCGTTTTTATTATATTTTAATTTTCTTCTTTTTTTTTTTTATTCAATATATATACGTTAAAAATTTGTATAAAGACTGAATTTTCATTATTGTATAATAAAATTAAAAAAAAAAAAATTAATTAATTAATTAATTATCATTTATAATTAATGTTATTAAAGAAAAAGAAAACAAATTTGTATATTAAAAACAAAAAACAAAAAAAAAAAATTTTAAAAAAACAAAATTACAGAGTGATTTATAATTAAATAATTAAAGAAACAAAAACAAAGTTAGCAATGGGTCAAATGAAAAAATAAAACACTAAAAAAAAAGCAAACAGAAACAAACAAACAAACAAACGTGATATCGTGAGTAATTAAAAATATAATCTTTATCCACCCCATACACATTAATCCTTTTTATCGTCTTGTTACATTATTAATCTTCATGAATAACAACTCTGTCTAATATTCAACGGACTCTTTTTATTTTACTGACTAAACCGGACGTCGTTTTTTATTTATTTTTCTTTATTTTTTCAATTATTTAGTTTTGATGAAATAATAATTAAATTTCATCTGCTCATTATTTTCCCTTTAAATGAAAAAAAAAACTTGCGAAAAGCTTATTAAAACTTTTTATGTAACAAAAATGTATTCCTCTAGCATTAAGCTACGTTGAGTTACACAAAAAAAAAAATAAATTGAAAAAAAACTTTTAGCGCATTACTAACGACGATTTTTTCCCCCTTGTTAAGGTGTTTTACCTTTAATTTACCTTCAAATAACCTTGTCTCGATTTTTTTCTCCAGAAATATAAATTCTACTTAAAAGTTTATTTATTATGAATAAAAAATGATTAATTTCAAAAATTGTTTATTTTTTTTAATGATAAATACAAATCTCTATGGTACGTGAAAGCTTCTTATTGTCTCCTCAGTTTTAATACATTTTTTTATTACATTAGTTTTAAGAGAGATACTTGTGACAAGATTAATAATGTACGAAACACGAATTATTGTTCAAAGTTCACGGAAAACTTATACGAATCATAAAATTATTTTTCATTAGTTCAATAAACCTAAAATAGCTTTTAAGCATATCGGTTAATGAAGAAGAAATTTATACATAACAGGATACAAAGGATGCAGTGTAAAGCAGATAATAATAACCAACAACACTCACCACCACCAACCACCAACAAACACAATTAATCGTTATTAGTTCTAATTTATGACTGAATAGTGTTTTAGACTTTGCTCTTAAAAGCCATTTCTTCCGTTCTGCATTCTCTGCATTCAAACACTTATAATCAAAATTTATTTTTAATTTTCTTTACTTTTATAAATCACTTTGTCTATAAGAATAATAAAACTAAAAAAAAAGAAAGAAAATAATTAAATAATTAATAAAACAGCAAAGAACAAGTAACAACAAAACAAAAAATAAAAAGGAATTTCACTGAAATATTATTTATAGAAATAATTAACGAAAACAACTTTTGCATAACATTAGTATTTATATATATAAAAAACAATTTTTACTATTGTTATAACAATATATTTAATTAACTAAATCAAAATATATAATAATAATAATAATAATAATAATAATAATAATTAATCCATTCATTTTCATTTATAAGTAAAAAAAAAAAACACAAAACACAGCACATTAATAGCCGGAAAAACGTAATGATTTCCATCGTGTCATATATATTTATTTATATCGAAAATCATAATAATAATTTACAGTAACATAATGTTAAAGAAAAGTTTTGTTTTTGAAGCATAATAAACAAAATTACTGAGGTTTTATCTAATTAAAAAGCTTTTAACAGAGCATTAAAAAATATTCCATTTATATAGTAGTGTATATTCACCAAAAATAAAAAAAAAAAAAAAAAACGTTGACACATATTATATAAATCCCAAACCGCGTATTTAATTTATGTTAAAAAAAAAAAAATTTAAAGAAAACTTTTTCTTTATTATGGGTTTTCTAAAAAAAATAAAAAGACTATAAAGCACTGCAAATGTTTTGTTTTCCTCCCCTCACACACACAAACACAACATTACTGTTAATGTGTTTCAAAAATAAAATAAAATAATTAAAAAAAAAAAAAAGGAAACCAGAAACCTTTCAATGGCTTTACAAATATTATTATTATTATTATTATTATTATTATTATTATTATTATTATTATTATTACAACAATGAACCAATTTTTAATTAAAATTAAAATTTTTTATACACTTATTTTATATATGACACAAACAAAGAAATTAATTAATTAAAATTAAATACAATATTAAAAAGTAAATAAACATCGAACAGTACGAATTTATAGCCACAGAACATAAAAACTTTTGTTTAAAAAAACATTGAAACATTAAAATCGCAGAGCAAAAACAGTAAAATAATAATAATATAATTAATATAAAAAAGAAAATACTAATTAATTAGATAATTTATAAATAACTATAAACAAAATAAAATAAAATCAAAATATTCATTTAAATTTTAAATAAAAACAAAAAAATAGATTTACTAAAGAAACTGATCACCCCGAAAAAAAAAATAAACAAAAGAAAACCAAAAAAAAATAGACTAAAACAAAACCCTAAATTAATGAATTAATAAAATCTGTTTTTTCCTCCCCCAAAATTTTTCAAATAAAGTAAAAAATAAATTTAAAATAAAAAACTTTAAAAATGTGATAAATGTAAAATTGATTGTATTATAATAAAAATATTTATCATAAACTAATTAATTTAAAAAAACAAAAATAATAATAATAATAATTGAAAAACTTTCTGTCACTCAATCAAATTAAATTAATAACAAAGAAAAAATTAGTAAAGACAACCACCCACTATTCGAAATAGCAATTATTAATATAAAGAGAAAAAAATAACAAAACTTAAAAATCCATTTTTAATAAAACTAAATACATAATATAACTTATTATTAATAATTAACAAACAAAATATATTTCAAAATTAAATTAAAAATTTTTTTTTTTTTAATTAATATAATTAATAAACAAATAAAAGAAAATTCTTATCAATTCAGAAAAAAAAGAAGAAGAAAAATCCCAATAAGAAATAATAATCATACAAAAAATAAAAAAAAAAATGATAAATTAATAATTAAAAATTATGTAAAATTATATTTAATTTAATTAAAACAAAAACAAAATGAATAAAAAAAAAAAAAAACGTTTAATTTAACATAAATATTAAGAAAAAACAAAATAATTTAAATTTAAAAAGAAGAAAGAAAGAAAAAAAAAATAAATAAAAAGTAGATATTTAAAATAAATAAATTAATTTAATTAAATATTTCTTTGTTTTAATGGTATGGTGAATGTGGTGGCCACCAGCACGTAAAATCATCCCCGCACAATCTATTTATAAATTTTAATTTTTTTGATTTAAAATACATCAATGCTCAATGCGAAAACTGGTTACGCGCTATAAGAGCTGGGGCAGGTGCACACAGCCGAACGGTGACAATAGATAAGATACACACCGCAAATTACCAAAACAATTTTTCAATCAAATCGCGATAAAATGAAACGGCTTAACATCAGTTGTCTTTCCCTCAACATTTAATTTGAAATACTTTAAAACCAATATCCACAAATACTTAAAATGTAATCCTTTCAATTGACATGGTTGCTTCTGCTATTTATTTAAGTTATAAAGCCTAAACATGTCTTTTCGACTAAAATAAAATGATACTCAACTGCTATATGATGCTTAAAGGAAAATGCCTTAAACGAGTAAATAACTTCGTTCAAAAATTCCTCCACATTGTTTTTCGAAATTAAACTGTTCTGTGAAATTTGCAATTTTCTATTACCATTTGCGGTCCACACTCCCAGCACCCACTCTACGACATCAATATAAAATGTAATTAATTAGATAATAATTATTAAATTTATTTGTTTTCTATTAAATTTCTTCTTTTTTATCAAACAAATAGATATGATATTAACAAACAAATGCTGATAATAATGTAATTTCTCGGAAGACAATCGTAATCGGATATAGAAATCTTGCGTAATAATAATTATTTTTTTTCTAATTATCCATATCAAACGTTAATCTTTATTGTTATTATTGATAATTTTTATTGTAGACATCCTGACATTGATCTGAGGATAATATTTTTATTATTCATGACGCTTATTGTTTGCTTTCTTTATTTAAAAAATAATTTTTTTTTTTAATTTTATAAAAACAGAAAAAAAAAAACTCACAAAACTCGTATGTGAGCTATTTAGTATCTTTATCTATACGTAAATAAACTTATATCATCCGGTATTGCATAGTATTACAACTTTATTAATCATTTTCAATAGCAACTTAAAGAGTTTTTTTTTTATCTATCCACTTATAATTAGTAGCATATAAATACAAAACAATTTGAACGATTCTTTTAATTAGTGTCTTACAGTGAATAAGTGCAATTAATATGGAGCTTTCGAGAAATATAAGTTTTTTAATTTTTTTCCTATTCTGTGTGAATTCTTTTGGATTAACATATTGTGCGCCACAGGCTAATAAACAAATTAATCCAAAACTGGCAACTGCGTGCAATGCTATTGATTGTGTGCCACCAAATTGTCGTTGTTCATCAACAGATATTCCTGGGAATTTAGATGTTAGTGAGACGCCACAATTTGTTATGCTCACTTTTGACGATGCAGTGACAGTACAAAATTTTGATTTCTATCAAACAGCATTGAATAATCGTATGAATCCAGATGGGTGCCCAGTCGCAGCTACTTATTACGTATCTCATGAATACACCGACTATTCCATGGTAAAAAAAAATTCATTTTATATCTCTCTAATTAACATTTATTAATGAATTTTGTTGTCCTATATAGATACATAGATTATATTCCCAAGGTCATGAAATAGCGCTACATTCCATAACGCATAGCACAAATACAGATTATTGGAAATCAATAACAGTTAAAGAACTAGATGAAGAATTTGGTGGCGAAAGAACTTTAATATCGCATTTTGCAAATATTCCAGAACATGAAATACGAGGTGTCCGTTTACCATTTCTACAAATTAGTGGGGAAAACAGTTACACAATGATTAAAAATCAAAACTTGACCTATGATTGTTCGTGGCCCAGCCAACGTTATCTAGAACCTGGAATGTGGCCTTATACATTAGATTATACATCAACACAAGATTGTGTCATTGGTCCATGTCCAAGAAATAGTCATCCAGGTGTATGGGTTATTCCGATGTTAACGTGGAAAGACCAAAGCAACGTTGTATGTGCAATGGTGGACACCTGCACTGATGTGTAATTTGAATTATTATTTTTAAATTTTTGAATTTCTTTTGATTTTTCAATTCTCTTATCTTTTCTTTAGACCGACGGATGTGGACGGATTGGTTGCATTTATGATTAATAACTTTGAGAGAACATATAAATCGAATCGTGCTCCAATGGGATTTTATGTACATGCAGCTTGGTTCGCAGCAAAAGAACACGCTTTTGCTGCGTATGTTAAATTTTTGGATTATTTACAAACACAAAAAGACGTGTTTTTAGTTGGTAGCAACCAAGTAATAAAATGGGTTCAAAATCCAATAACAGTTTCACAGATGACAGGTAATTGGTCCGATTGTAGAATGCCAATACCATCAACATGTGTTGCGAAAAGTTGTAAACTCGATAAATTCAACTCGGAACGATGGATGACCACCTGCACAAAGGATTGCCCAGCTATATATCCATGGTTAGGAAATCCCCTTGGCTCTGCTTGAGCGTTTTAACCATTTGAATTATAGAAATAAAAGTCATACAGTTTATATTTTTTAAAGAACATAAATAAATTAAATTATTCTAATAAAATTTATATTTAATTTAAAAAGTTCGTTATTTATTTAAAAGACAATTTTATTATAATTAATTAATTACAAAACTAATCGAGTCAATTAGTATAAAAAATTACAAATCGTAATTGTTTTTTTTTTTTTTTATTATCTTTAAAGATTTATGATTATCGTGTAAAATTTGTTTATTTTAAAAAGAAATAAATTTTTTTGTTCGTTTTAACTATTTATATACGTTTTCATCATTCTTTCTTTTTCTTTATTAATTACATTTATAAAATACAACTCTATTACCATGGTAATTAATTTTTTAAATAATATATGTATATACATATGATTTTTTTTTCTTCTGTGGACAACATTCAATTAATTTCTAAACGTTAAAGCACCAAGAAAAAGAAACAAAATAAAAGGGTGATAAAAGTTATTGAATTGCTTTTCATTTGAAACATAATAATAATAAATAAATAAACGACCATTATATTGATTTCTTATACATAAATAATAATAATATGAATATTAATAATAGTAGTAATAATAATAATGATAATAATAAACACTAAAAACTTGTTAATTTGCAAAAAGTCCATTTAAATATAAATGTTAAATTAACAAAACATATTTCGAATACATTTTTACATTATTTTTTTTAGTCTATACAAAACAAGTAAAAATTACGTTTGTAATTTGCGTAAAAAAAAAAAAGATTAATTTAAACAACAACAACGAAACAAAAAGGAAAAACAAAGTAAAAAAAAACATATTGCTTTCATTCATTAATTAAATAAAATCAATTGAAATAAAGTTCATATTATGCTTGCTCGTCTACAAGTAGCATAATCTGTTGTGTCGTTTCTTGTGAACTATTTGCACATTCAACTTGATGAGAGTTCCAATCTTTTCGTTGACAAAATGTTGAACAGTAGGGTGTACGACGACATAAAGAACATTCTGCCATTGCATCTCGATTACAATTTGCACACTTAAAATAATAATAATAATAATAATAAAAATAAATTGTCACAATCAAGACATGATTGAAATACCTTTCTAGCATTTGACATCTCTCCAATAATATTATTCACATTATTTTGATCGTCTTGGACTCTAGATGCGTGCAGTGCTGCATCACGTTCACGTATTACTTTTTCTATTTGTCTAGTGTGCAATTCTTTGGCTTCATTAATACAACGTTTAAATTCATTCGTTGCTTTCACCATTTGTGCGGCAATACTTTTTAATTTTTCTAACGGTATATTAGCTTCTGCAATTACTAAAAACAACAAAACAAACATAAGTTCATTAAATTCATTAAGTTTCTAGATAAACATACAATGTGATGATTGTTCTATATAATCGGTTGAACCATCAATTCCATCTGCTAATGTTTGCCATGTTTCTTCTTCTTTTGTTATTATTTGATCTGTTTCACTATCAGTTAAGGGGTCTATTGGTATATTTGGTCGTTTTTTCTTAACTGAATCATTGTCACTATCAATTTGATTACGTCTTCGACGTTTATATGGGGTGAATAATCGCACTGGGCCTGAAGCAGCTAAAAATGAATAAACAAATATAATATTTATACGTTGTATAAACAAAAAATTCTGTTACAACGAATACATTAAATCTATTTATAGACATTTATTATTATAAGCATGTAACGAGCTGCAGTTATATAGAAAAAATGCATTATTAACGCGTTTAAAAACTACATACAATTGTATTATTATTATTATTATTTAAAATTAAAAAATACCCATATGCATAAATAATTTTTATGAAATTTGTCAATAAACTATTCTTCGTACCATTTGAATTTGCTATTTTAATAAAAATATTCACAAAAAATTGTACCCCCTACTAGAAAACTAATATTTATTTTAAGATTTTTATTAGAAGTGAATTTTCAAATTGACTCAATTCTATTTATAAATATATATAAAATAATTTTATATTACTTGAATCGTCGTCACAGCATGCAGCACAAGTACAACTTGTTGCATGGGGCGAAAGTACTCCCTCGTCTATAAGAGCTTGAAGACTTCTTCCACCATAACGTATTGATCGCTTCCAATCTTTACTTGAGCCACGACCACACGTATTTTCAAATTCACTAGGTGTAAACCATTGGTCATTATATTTAATACATCGACCACGACCGCCGGAGCCTAAACGAGATTTATAAAGTTCCGCAGTCGTGGCTTTACATCTTACAGGTAAAACTTCCACTAATAAAGGATCATTCCATGGTTGTTCTGTCATTGTGATATTTACTTGACCAATATTTTGTCGTGCTCCTTGTTCTTGTTGAATTAATAAATGTGATTTAATATTGGATTTGTCATCACCATCAACGACACTTTCAGATACCATACCATTACTATCAACACATAATAATGGTTTAAATATCTGATCCTGTGTAATTACATTAAAGGTGGATCCTGATATTATAGAACCAACAGATAACGGTACGGTAACAGGCACTGAGACAACTGTACTTTGTCCGCCAGATTCTGTAGTCGTAACAAGTTGGGTTTGTGTTGTCTAAAAATATTTAATTTTTTTATTGCAAATTAGTATTCATTTAATAATATTTACTTGTTTTATAAAGACAAAAAAGTATATTTAGTAAAAAGAAATTTAAAAAAAAATCATTGCATACCAAAATAAATTATTAAAATAATACAATCATGCTACTGTCATTTACTTAGTAAAGTCATATGGATTTGGTTGATATAATAGAACATGAAACATATGAACGATGTTCCTATTCCTATTGAAAGTAAACACTTAAAAATAGTAACTACTGTGCTCTGTGTGTGTGGTTAATGCATAGCAACAATCAATATAGATGTACACATCATACTAGTACTAGCTAGCACAGAAAAGTGAACATAACCAAGCATTAATTAGTAACTTTTACACTGGTTTTATTGTATCCAATAATTATGGAATTATTTTTATTGTACAATTTGTTTATTTTTTACCTGAACGCCATTTTCATGTTCTGTATCAATATCAACTTCGTTTCCATTTGCAGAAATTTCTTCGTGTTCGGATATGTCCGTCAATATAAGATCCGACTGGTTTTCTTCCATGCCGGGACCACCCGAATCACAAACGTCAATTTTTTTTTTCAGATAGCTGATGTGACAGATCAACAAAACACTTCAACAAATATGATGTATCAATTATAAACTTACCAGTTAATTAAATCAGAAAAATTTGACACATATTATTCTCATATAAGGTCGATTTACAATACTCAAATGACATAAGAAAATGCTACATATATTTTAATTCATTTTAATGACAGTAGATGGCAATAATTACGCATGCGCATAATTCAGGCGCTAAGTTTAACTTTATTAAAATTATTAATAATACAAAACTATATTAATAATTAAAACTGAATAATGCAATTAGCAATCAATATGTTCAAGGGTATAATTGTTTTTAAATACGATATATTGTCCAATGAAAAAGAAAACTATTCTATTCGTTTTATTTTATTTATTTTTTTTTTATTTTTTAAGTTTTATTTTAACAGAAAAACCCCACAGATATATTTATTTACTTTTTTTTTCATTTCCAGCAATTTATAAAATTTTAAAATACATATTTATATTAAACAAAATATTAAAAACCAATAATATATCCCAAAGAGTAGAAAAATTTAAACATAATTTTTTATACATATTGAATTAAAAAAAAAAAAAAAGAATTTATAAATTGGCAGAGCGATTCAATTTCAAGCCCTGTGTTAAACGTTTTCCAAAATCAGAGCTGACTTGTGCAAAGTTATTTACAGCACGCTCTTGAATGAATTGAGAAGCATTACGTAAGTGATCAACAATATTATCAACCATACGTTGTCTTTCCTCATTATTGAGAACATTATTCCAGAATTCAGCTGGTTGTACAAAATGATCTTCTGCATCACCATTATTAAATCGGCATACATCACCGGACACTTTGAATGATGGAGTTAATAATCGAGCACGAGGACATTCATCTGGTCCACTGAAGGAATTTGGAAAATAGTTTGGAGCACCGCTTTGGTTATCAGTGAAATTCATGGGCCCATCACGTTGATAGTTAATTACACTAACACGATATGGACAGTTCACAGGTAATTGTAAATAATTAGCACCAAGTCGATGTCTATGAGTATCGGCATAAGAAAACAAACGTCCCTGTAACATTTTATCAGGGGATGGTTCGATACCAGGCACTAAATGAGATGGACTAAATGCAATTTGCTCAACTTCAGCAAAGTAGTTATTCGGATTTCTGTCCAAAACAAATCTACCTACAGGTATTAATGGATATTCACTGTGGGGCCATACTTTTGTTAAATCGAAGGGATTAAATTTGAATTTCTCAGCTTGTTCGAATGTCATTACTTGAATGAAGAAATTCCATGCTGGGAAATCTCCACTAGCAATTGCATTATATAAATCTCTGATACTATAGTCGGGATCTGTGGCAGATATTTCTCCAGCACGTTTTGGATCCAAGTTTTTAATACCTTGTACTGGTTTAGAATGGAATTTACAATAAACTGCAACACCTTTAGCATTAATTAATTTGAATGTATGTGATCCATAACCATTCATAAAGCGATAACCGTCTGGGAGTCCTCTGTCACCAAACAAGAACATGACTTGATGTGTGGTCTCCGGTCTTAAAGAAATAAAATCCCAAAACATATCAGGATCTTTTAAATGTGTAGCTGGATTACGTTTTTGTGTATGAATAAAGCTTGGGAATAAGATTGGATCGCGAATAAAGAAAATTGGTGTATTATTTCCGACCAAATCCCAGATACCATCATCAGTATAAAATTTCATTGCAAAACCACGAGGATCACGAACAGTATCTGCCGAACCGCTTTCACCACCAACAGTTGACCATCTTATAGCAATTGGTGTACGCTTGCCAATTGTCTCAAAAACCTTTGCAGCTGAATATTGACTAATATCATGGGTCACTTCAAAATAACCGAAGGCTCCAGCACCTTTAGCATGTACAACACGTTCAGGAATGCGTTCACGGTCAAAATGCGCCAATTCATCTATAAAATGGACATCTTGCAACAAGAGAGGACCTCTTGGTCCAACAGATAAAGAAGCAGCTTTTGTTCCAACTGGTGCCCCATGACCATATGTTGCGGCTGGTGCACCATTCTGAAATTGCACAAAAAAAATTTAATTTTTTTGGTTCTTTAATATAAACATATGCAAATAAAATTGTATTAAAATTATGTAAATAATTCAATAATGTAAAGTCATAATAAAAAATTATCATGGACATTTTTAGCGACAGGAAAAATTAAAATATTTATAAATGTGTGTACAAAGGCAAATTTGTATAAGGTAACACAAAAGTAGTCTAAAAAAAAAAATTCAGGAAAAGCAAACTATTTACTGCTGTATAATTCACCCGTACAAAATCCATGCACTTTAGGATACTGATAATGATTTGTGTATGCTTGATAATTATTATTATTATTATTATTATCAACCTCAAAAATATAATTTTATTTGTTCAAAGATTTTTTATTTTGTTTGTATTTAATCATCAGCTATGTCATGTTGTCTTTTTAATTTTTTTATATTTTCTACCACATTATCCATATATAGTGAATACGGTTGGTGGTGGTTATCATCAAAAGTCATAAATGCCAGATAAAATTATATTTAAATTTCTAGTCACATAGTATTAGTTGAATTACATTTGAATACAAAATATATTTATAAAGTAGATATGCAAATATCAATACGTATTTAATGATTTTAAGCTTTTTTTTTTTGTTTATAAAAACGCATACACAAATAAAATTTTATTTTTATATTCTTGTACTTGTTCTAATCTTGCATGTTTACTATAATAATAATATTTTTCTACGTATATTTTCGATTTTTAATTTTATTTAAATTTGTTGACAAAAAAGATACAAACAAATGTAAAAAAAAAAAAAAATGGAAATATATAAAATTAAATATATTTATAAATAATTCATTAAGTTTTGAAGGTTAAATTGAGGAAATTTTATATCGATAGTATTAAAAATCAATTATTTTTTTCTACCTTTCTATTATTATATAGGAATAACAAAGGTAGAACATTCATTAATTAATTAACAACAGTAGCATATTTTATATAATTATATTCTTATAATATTCGCAATTATACATAAAGAAATAAAAAAAAGCTTTTAACGGATATTGCACATATGTTGTGTTGTTTAAGGTACAAAGTTTTCCTTTGCCCTTTTTGCTTTTTTTACTTTAATTAATTAATTAATTTAATAATTTATAAAGAAATAAACCAGTTGTTGTTTCAAAGGACTATTTTAATAGAATTTAATAGAATCATAAAGTCTAGAAAAACAGAACAATGATTAATCACATACATAAAAAATATTTTTATCATTCATAATTACAATTAATTAATTATAAATTGTTAAAAGTAGAGCAAAATTTAATGTTAATTCACAAAATTTTATGCTTTTTCTTTTGTAAATAATTGTTTACTGGCTTAACCAGTATTAAGCTTTAAAAAAAAAATAAAAAACAAAACTATGAAACTTTTTAATATTGTTAGTCAATCAGAAAATTTTAAAACCGATTTTTAAATTTAAAATATATAGAAATAAAATAACGAAAAAAAAAAAATCGTATAATAAAGGTCCATTTAAACCGGTTAGGTTATTGAACTCAATTAACCAAATCAACATATAAAATATATTTATGCTTTTATTTATTCTACATTTGCATAAATGAATAAACGACAGACAAAAATTCATGTGCATTCAAAAATTCTTTAATAATTATCTTTATTCACACAATAAAAAAAAAACTATTTAACTCATTATAAGAATTATTTAATAACAAAATAATTATGTAATAATAATATTTCTGTTATTTTTGCTTAAGCTTAATAATTAGACGTGGCATTGAGTACAAAAAGAAAAAAAAAAAAAGAAAAAATTATTTTTCGTCAACATTTTTTTTCATGCAATTTAATTATTTTATTCAACTTTATTATTACAATAAAATTGTTATTATATATACTTCTACTTCTAAAAGAAGAAACCTTTTCGTTGCTTCTATATTTAATTAAAAATAAATAAATAAATTAAACTTTCCAAAATAAAACCATTTGTTTCTATTTTATTTTATTCTTTTTTTTTTATGACCTGTTTCATTAAAAATTTTTTTATTTTTTTTTTTATATAAAATAAAACTCTTTGTGTACAACACCACCACTAAAATAATAATTTGAAGAAATAGAATTTATTTATTATTATTCAGTTGCATGAATTATAATACAATCCATCACCTTTTCTTTTATCATTAATCTTATATTTTGATAATAATAATAAAAATAAATAGATAAAACTTAAACGCACTGAATTTAAAGGCAAGTTTTGTATAAAACTAGTTTTTTTTTTAATTGTTATTAAGTAAATAAATTACGAAAAAAAAAATAATAATAACTATTCTGCACTAACAATTAATTCATGAATAATTTTTTTTTTATTCTTTTAATAATAACAAATCACGTAGGAGTTAAGTAAATAAAAATATAATTTGTTTACAAATACTTTTAAAAAAATTCCATCAGCAAACATTTTGTCTTTGTAAAGCTTAAAAAAAAAAACAAATTTCTCTAAATCGTTATCAAAAATAAGATTTTAAAATTAAATTAAATTAATTACAAATTAAAAAAAAAAAACTGGTACCAAATGGTAAATATATATACAAAAAAAATAAACTATAAAACTACGCATAGTGTTGATTAATTAATAATAAAATTGTATACACAATTTGTGCAAAAAAGAATTATTTTACTTAATATTAAAATAATAATAATAATATTTAAGCAGTAAAAAAAAAATAAATAACATTTTTTGCATGATAATTATTCTTCTAAATGTGATAAGAGGTGAGCACTAAATGTTAAATGATAATTTCGTGGACTTTTTTTTTTTTGCAATAAAAAATAAGATAATAAAAAATATTAAGTACAGTAGAAAAAAAATAAATAATTAAATTTAATATTATTGTTATTTCATTTAAAAATTAAAAACAGGATCATTGGGGAAAAAAAATTGTATTCAAAATAAGAAAAGTTCGTCAGTTTCAATTTTTATTGTTTCTATTAACTAACTGCAAATTAACTAATATCATAATAAAGTTACTTTTATTTATTAATAATAATAATAATGACTTGTAGTTTATTAAACCATTATCATTTATAAATATAGCATATCATAATAATAAAAACAATTCCCTATACGACATGCAATTAAATAACTCAGCTAATATTGATAATAAATGGGCGATGATGTTTTACCTTTAAATAAATCAATAATTTTTATTAAAAAAAAAAATAAAATAAAATGTAAAAGTGTAAACACGTTGAAATTATGTAAATATTCTGATAAAATTATATCTAATGTTTAATTACTTTGTTTATTTGTTAATTTTCACGTAAACAAGAGAAATTTTGTGTTGTTAATATATCACTTGTTGATTTTCTGTGATAAGACAATTTAATTTACAATACTTATCGGGAAATTTTAAGATGTACATGATATTATAAATAATTAATTAAAACAAAAAAGTAAAACGTTATTTTGTTAATAATATCAAAAAATAATAATTAAAATATATTTATTCTAACCTTTACGGTCTTTTTGTAGTTGTTTAATTGGTCATCAGTTATTGAACGTCCAGACATTTTCTTTTAATTATTGTTATCTCTCTTTGATAAGGAAATATATTTTTTTTTTATTTATTTATTTTTTTTTTTGATAATCCAGAAATATTACACAATTCTTTTTATTTAACTTTTATTATGTATCGCACTTAATACTTATTAACAACACTAATTGATTTGAACAAGACAATCAATTCTTTTGTAATGAATAAAAATTTTAAAAAACAATTGTATTTATACTGACATATTGCTAAGCATGTAGAAAACATAAACAGAAGTCAGCAGTTGAAGTCGCCATATAAAACTTTTGTTTAAGAAAAAAAATAAATATCAGAATCCACCAACATTTTAAGTGCAAACCGATTTCAATGTAACCTAAAACATTATTAAATTAAAACCGCAAACATATTTATAAATTTAAATGAATTTATTTATATTTTACGACTAGTTAAAAAAAATCAATTTTTTATTATTTAATAGATGTCTTAATATCAATTATTTATTTTTTAATTTTTCTGTTGACACATCTTTTTCTGACAATTCTAGTTTAAAATCCATTGGTTTATCGTATCCCATCATTTTAACATAATGTGTAGGTTCTGGAAATAGTCTGGGATCAACAAAATAACCTTTCTTTCTGATTAAAAATGTTGTGAACATTCCTGGCACTTCAGGAACGGTTATATCGCTAATTTTAAATGTTACCTAAAATTAAAAAAAAACTATTTAAATATGAAAATATATTGAGAATTATTCAATACGCATACGTTTTTCCGGTATAAAAATATGGACAATGTTGTTAAAGTGTATTCTTCTCTTAACGAATTATAAATTATTTCTGTTACATATTTTTTAGTTATCCAATGTAATAGAATCGGCGTAACAAATGTAAAAAATCCAACAAATGAACAAAGAAAAACCACCATTGGTGTTCCACCAATTTTGCTACCATGCTCCATTAAAATTGGTTGTGCTGCGATTCCACTGATACTAGTGATTAAGGAAAACAATTTAACACCCCTTATCTGTGATGTCAAAGTTCCATAATATATTTTTTCTGACACAGAATTTGATTCATCATGTTTCACAGATGAACTAGCCAGCCTAGTAATTTGAAAATGATTATTTGTTGGTAAAATTACTCTTCTTCCTAATTGTGATATAGATTTTATGTTATGCACAACATAATTTTTTGATAATCGATTACAATTAACAAATGCACGTATGGTTAACATATTTTAAATTATTAAAATTTTATCAATACTATTCGTTAGAGGAATACTGTCACAAAGTATTATGAAAGATCTTCAACATAACCTAAAACTTTGTTAAACGTCGATTTGTGTAGAAAAATTTAAAGGTAGAATTACAATAATATATTAACAACAAAAATCTCCACAAAAATGTAGAATATAATTTTTTTCTTTATTAAAAATTTAATTAATTTAATTTGCATCATATATTTCTTTGCATGATTAGGAATTGAGAGGAAATATATAAATGAAAAAACATTAAAAATAACTTTTTACGTATATTTAATTAATATACTTCCACCAAAAATACATATTTTGTGATTAATGTAATCAGTAATACACGATTTAATTATAAATTTACATGTGCAACATGTTCTTGTAATTTTAATTTCATATAAATTTAAATTAAAAAAAAATAATAATAATTATAATAATCAAAACAAATTTCATATATTAAAAACTCAAAGAAAAGAAAAAAATTAATATAAAAATTAATTAACTAAAATAAAAACATTTACAAATAAGATATTTTTTTTTTTAAAGATTTAACAAAACCATTTAATTGCAATTAAATTATCTAATAAATAAAGTAACAAAAAAAAAAGTTCATTTAATCAATAATCATTTAACTAATATATTAAATAAATTATAGAAATAAGTAAAAAGGAAAAGAAAACAAAACAATTTGTTAATAATTAATTAAAGAGTGATTAAATTTCATAAAAAGAAAATTACACGCTGTTTTAAGCAATTAACACCATTTTTTTTTTTACTATTATTTTTAATTTAATCAATTAGTATATATGTATATCTATATATATATATATAGTTCTTTGATTTATTTTACATTTATTTATTATGCCAAAAATATGTTTTGTTTACTTTTAATTCATTTTTTTTTAATTTACATCTACAACACTTAAGAGACGGCACGATATTTTTTTTTTTTTTTTTTTTTTTTATCGATTTTAAGCATAAAATTACCGATTGTATTGATTTATTAATAATAAATTTTATCAATATTACAAAAAAAAAAATTAAAATAAAATATATATTATTATTATTATTATTACAATTTATGTATATATGTTTTATTTTTATTTTTGTAGTAATTTTTAAAAATATCTGTTGACTGGTTTGTATTTGTAGTTTTTTTTTTTTTTTTTTTTTTAATATTTTCTTCTTTTATGCGTTTTGATTTATAGATTAATTCGGTTATTTAAAATAATATATAATTTATATATTAAATATTAATACATATACATTGATTATCAGTTTTCAATTATTGCTTTGTTAATAAAAAATAAACTAAAAAAAAAAATATACATTTTCTTTTTTTAATATTCTTTAGATTGTGGTTGCAAACTAAGCTACTTATACACGGAAGTAACCAGAAAAAATAAAAAAAATCGTTTTCTTGATAATATTTATATAAAAAAAAAAAAAAAAAAAACTAAAATCCTTATATAATATTTAAATAAAAGCAAATTAAGTAAAAAAAACGATAAGTAAATCAAACACACACATATATAATTAATTAACTTAAGTAAATTGGTAGAGTAAATAATTAGAAAAACCGAATTTATGTTTTTGTTTACTTAAATATTTTCTTGTTAGTTTAGTTTTTATTAATTATTCATTTTATAATAATTAATTTTTGTAATATTGATTGATAGAAAATTTAGTTTTTTTTTTAGAAGAAATATTTATATATAATATATATAATATATATATATATATATATATATATATAAGTATATATATAATGTATTTACATAATAATTCACTTTTATTTTAACTGTTTTAAATTTTTAAATATTTTTAATGTATACAAACAGCCAGGAAAACTCTAAAATGTTAACTCATTGCCTTTTTTTTATTTTTTTATTAATATATAATATTATATTTTTAATTAATTTAATTTAATTATTTTTTTTTTTTTTCATCAATAATATATATATATATATATTTATTTATATAAATATAATAATATGTACTGATATTTTTATGTTTTATGTTTTTTTTTTTTTTTAATTTTATTTTATTTTATTAATCAATAATATTAAATATACTCCATGAAACTGGAGACACATGTTAACTCTAAATTTCACATCACAAGTTGAAAAAGTATAGAGTCTTCTAGAGAAACTATTAATAGTATATAATAATAATAAATATATATAAATATAATTATTAAATTATATTAAATACATATAATATTCTTTTATAAATGTGATTTTTTTATATTTTATATTTTTTTTTTTTTTTTTATCAATTATATTCTAATAATTTTAATTATTTTGCCACATTTAATTTAATTATTTATTATAATATTCATTTTTTTTTTTTATTGAGGATTATTATTTTAACTAACTATAAACATTTTTATAAAATAGAAAATTTATTATTTTGAACATTTTTATTCTTTTTTTTTTTTTTTGTTATTAATTTTTATTATTTTTTTTTAAACAAATTTATTTAGCTTAACAAAAGCGTATATTTACTATTAAAAAAAAATTAAAAAATTGGATCAAATTATTAATATTATTATTTTTTTTATTATTGTACATATTTATATATCATTGTTGTAATTTTATTATGAAAAATAAAAATAAAAAATTAAATTATTATTATTTTTTTTTTAATTACATTTATAAAGGAAATAAACATTCAGATATGAATAATATTTTTCTATTGCAGCTGAAAGGTAATTTATTTATTTCTTTAAAGAGGCATTATTATATACTATATATTCATTTATTTTATATATTATTATTATTATTATTATTATAGTTAATTTTTATTGCTACAACAACATTTTATACTAAGCTACATATAAAAATGATAAATTACAATTATAATATATATATATAATTACTAAGCTGATGTTTTTTTTTTCTTATAGTATATGCTTTACAAATAATAAATATTAATTAATTCTTGATGTTTTTTTGCTTTATTATCATAGGAGAAGAATTTAATTTTTTAATAGAAACATAAACATAGATTATAATAAATAACAATTTCTTTCTGTTTTTTTTTTACCCAAATAAACCACAAACCGACTCTACTGATACAGAATAAACATTAAACATTAGTTTTATCTTGTTAAATTCATTTTTAAATTTTGATTATTTTTTTTTTTTTTGGTTGAAAGTGATTTCTGTCTGTTAAGAAAATTTGTATAAAAAAAATCACGGTAATATATTTTTTCAATTAAAACAATTTGAAAGAAAATTTATGTGATTTATTTGTTTTATAATAATTGTTATTAATAATAAATAATTTATGATTTACCAATTTTCAAGTAATAAAAATATTGTATCTTTTCATTACATTTATAATTTTTTTTTTGTTACGAACAATAATATTAATTAATTAATTTTTTATTTTTTTTTGTTTTTAATTTTGCACTAAATTGCAAAGTTCAAGGCGTTTTAAATATATATATATTTTTTTTTTTTATATTTTAATGGTATTCTTTATTAATTAAATTTAATTTAAATTTTTTTTCTACAATATATAATAAATATATTTTTAATATTTTTTTTTTTATTATTTTTGTTTAATTATTTCAAATAGATAAGATATTAATTATTATTTAATATAGTATTATTATTATTATTTATTTATAATAAATATGAAGCAAAATAACTAAGAATACTTTTGCTTCACATATAATATATTATTACTTATTTTTGATCATAAATATATATA
Organism: Ptychoptera albimana; assembly: GCA_961205885.1. NCBI lineage: Eukaryota > Metazoa > Arthropoda > Insecta > Diptera > Ptychopteridae > Ptychoptera > Ptychoptera albimana. The sequence goes on from OY540804.1 coordinate 20,586,909, forward strand.
TATATATATATATTTATGTAATAATATAATGTTAACTTTCTTAATATTATGAACCCATTGGGTTTAAAAAAACTGCACCACTTATACCCCCCATTTAAATAATTTTTTTTTTAATTCATATTTTATATTTTAAATAATAATTTAATCCTTTTTCTTTATTATCTCCTTTTTTCGCCAACATTTCCATACGATGATTATTATAATAATTATTGAGGGGCAAAACTGTGATTTAACAGCCCGATTCTTGTCATTTTTAATATAAGTTTAAATTAAATATAATGTAACAATATAACATCAATGTGATTCTCATAAAGTTATTTATAATTATAATATTTTTTTTATTTTTCGTCAATTTTTACAAATAAAAAAAAAAACAAAACTAGTTAATTGTATAAAATAATTTCTAATAATTTAATTAATAAATTTCAATGCTATTCAAATAAACTGTTATTCCAATAATAATAATAATAAAAATAACGAAAATAATAATTAATTATCAACTCAATATTTTATTTAATGATTGTTCTTATATTCTAAAAACATAATTCTATGTATATGTATGTATCACGTTTGTTAAATAATATTAAAAACATAATTCTTTATGCTATACATTTCTTGTTTCAGTTTCATTTCTTTTTATTTCTACTTAATACATAATAGTTATTTTTAAATAAAATAATAAATTTATGTACGGGATATGTCTTTCGCAGAAAATAATTCCAATTTTTAATTAATTATAAAAATAAATGAATAAACAATAATAGTAGTATTAATAATAATAATAATAATAGTAGTATTAATAATAAAAATTCACTAATCGTTTCATTTTTTCCACTCTAGAACAACAAACAAACACTTTTATAACACTATTGTGATATTTAATTTGTTTTATATAGAATAACAGTTCATTTCGACGATATTATTACAACTAAATAATTAGATTTAATTAAAATATAAAAAGAAAAGTAACTAAGCGAACAGAAATTACCTAATTGTCAACTTTTAAAATACACATATTACAACAACAATGTGTAAGTACTCCTTCAGAATGAGTCCACATATTTTCATGTTCCGAATTCAGATTCTAATCGAAGTTCAAGTTCACGCATACCATTTGCCATACCAACCTCATATGTATCTTCAGTTACATCATTGTTTAACTCCTTCATATTATCCCATAAACTTTTTGCCTGTGAATTACTACTGTTGTCTTTCCACAATGTAACATTATTGTTATTATTATTAGTATTATTGCTATTATTAACTAATGCATTGGACGATATAGGCTGGATCTTAAATAAAAATATATTATTAATATAAAGTTGAGAAAAATATTTTTTTTAAACATACCTTAATATCCTTATTAATATCCACAATTTCTTTTTCTACTTTGTTTAATTCATGAACTAAATTTAAACGTTCCTCTTCATTTTTAACTATAGTATATTGAGAACATTTTGATGCAAGTCTCATTTCAGCTAATTTTCTTTCTAATATACTATCATTATCTACTTTATCATTCCTATTATTATTATTATTATTATTATTATTTAATTTTGGACAAGATAACGTCGTATCTGATATACCTTTTGAATAATTAATATAATCAATACAATTGGCGGACGTTGTTGTTTGATTTGAAAGCAATGAATTAACTTGTTCTTGTGATAATTGTGCTAGATTAATATTGGGAGACTGTTGACAGTTATACAATAGTGTGCTTGTAAGTGACGAAGGACTTTTTGGAGTCTGTAACGACATTTGAAATTCATTATAGGCTGAATTTCCACCAGATAATACATTTTTTGGCATTCTGGAAATTGGTCCAAATCTATTGGCTATTGGCGTTTCAAAAGGAATACAATCGTCATCAGCTAGTATTGAATCGGATCGTACAAATGAATCTCTCTGTACTTGACTAGGTCCAGCATCTATTTGATATAAATTATGAGGTTGTGTCCCACCTGGTCCATTCCAGTAACTTGAATTAGTAGTTTCATCTCTCAATTTGTTTCCATATTCTTTGTGAAGACTACCATATAAATACGACATCAATTTACTATTTGCATGATTTTTCTCAATTTTTCTTAGTAATTCTTGTCGTTTTTGTTCCAATAACAACGCTTTCACAGACGAATTTACTTGTGACGAACTCGTATTATTATTATTATTGCTATTGTTGTTATTATTATTATTGTTGTTACTGTTATTATTATTGTTATTATTATTGTTGTTATTATTATTATTACTCGAATTATGATTTGGAGATTGAATATATGCAGAAGTTGATGGTGAAACTTTCAAGTTTTGTTGATTTTGTATGGTACCTGTTGTAGGTCTTGAATGAATGCTTTGAGATTGATGCTGCTGCTGTTGCTGTTGTTGTTGAAACTGCAATTCCCATTGTCGCATTGCATCAAATTGACGTGAATCTAATTTATTATTTGTATTGAAATCTTGCACATTTGCAAATGGCATATGTGGTTGTGCGTTTTGGCTACCCGAATTCTGGTGTAATGGAGGTGGTGCTGTGTTAAATCCTTCTAAAGGAAAACTGGATTGATTCGGAGGTACAAACATCGGTGGTTGATAATTTGAAGAATGTGGTTGTGATACATTATTTACGGGCATTGGTCCATAATTTCTAATTCCTATATTTCCTGTTGGTCTTTGAGATGATGAAGCAGAAGCCATTGAGTAATTAGCATTTCCATATGAACTATCGAAAGGTAAACGATTTATCGTAGTTGTAGGCATATTTTGAGAATTTATCCCAGTTGTGTTGCCTTGATTTTGTATTAAATTTTGATGATGCATTGCATTAGTAATATTTTCAACAAATTGTGGTTGAGCTACTGGCATTTGTATTTTTGGATTGGAAAATCTTAAAGGAGATGTCTCTTCAGATGTAGAATACGAATGTGTATTCGCATGTGACAAATTATCATTTAAATAATCGATGGGATCTTTAGAACAAGTCGTTGGAGTTCTAGCATTCATTTTTCTACTTTTTGCACGATATCTGAAATAAAATAAAATAAATAAAGCATTTACTAATATAAAATATCAATTGAGTTTAATATACTTTTCTAATTCATCATCCGAATGAGCAAATGTACAATTAGTGCCACGTGGACAAGTTCCTCTAAGAGTCAAATCTCGACACATACTAATTTTATATTTTGTGTTATGATTTGAATGTCCAAGCTCTTGTAATTTTCTGTTTCCGTGATGCTGAACAAAATCTACTAAGCCAACTACTACTTGACGTATTGATTCCAAAGCTGTTGCAACTTCTCGCCACGTTGGTATAGAATTTTCTACACTAGAGTCAATACTTGCCAAATGCTTCAAATGAACTCTCAGTCCAGAAAGATTAGCAGGATCACCTGTTCTTTGTAGAGCTATAACCAATTCTTGTACAGACTGAGCAAATGATTGGGGTGTTTGTAACTTATCTATAATACTTTGCATATGAGATTTATGGGCTGTATCACCATAAAGTAAAGCAGACCATTGATCTGGAGCTATTCTTAAACCAGCTTCAGTAGCTATTTGTACAATTTGTGCATCATGCTCTCTTCGTAATGCTTCATATGTACGAAATTCTTCTTTAAGTTGCATTAAGGAAGAGTCGCCTTCACGTTTTGATACTTTAAAACAGCTAGCTCGATATAATAATTGAACTACATGACCAATACTTGTTTTAGATGCTTGTGGAAAATGAGGTTCTAGCCTTTGTACCACAAACATAACAAGCACTTTCCGGGAAAGTGCTGAACCATCTTCTAGTGCCAATAAAACAAGCCTTAAAACTTCTTCCTGCATAGCAGGACCAAGAAACTGGCAACCTCTAGCCCGAACAGCAGCCCATAAATTAGCGCTTAGTTGCTGTGGGTTCTGGTGTTGCAAAATTAATTCTGTGACAGTTCGTTCCCCTAAGGAACGAGCTGCTCGCGATGCTCGTGATCTTCCTTCTTCCTCTACTAACTGACAATTGATCAATGTGACAAGCTTTCTTTGCATAGGCCTTGACAACAAATTGCCAATATTGCCATTGGAAAACGGTTTTAAATAGAGTGCCAACTCTTCTATACATTTTTTGGCAAGATTATAACACTGAAGGTCTTCTGGATTTAGATTTTGGACACTTATTGATGATAATTCTGTATCATTTAATATTGATGATGATGGTGAATGACTGACTAATTGTAGTAATGCATAATTTATTGGTAAATTATCCAATTCCGTTGTAATTGTGGTCTGAAAATTTTAATGTTATATTTATATTATTTTATCGTTTTACAAAAAATCACGCTTTAGACAGACAGTCATAATTTTAGAAGTATGGAAAGAACCATAAAATATAAGTAATATAATATTTTACCAATACTTTCTTTATACAAATAATTATTAATAACATTAACATATCATCATATCGGTATACTAACAAAATATTATTTATATGTTTAAATAACAATTTACTTACTTGATCAAAAGGGCATTGTTTTCTATGTAATGTTGCTAGACATGTCCTACATATTGTATGGCCACATCCTAAACTTATTGGAGGACGTAAGTTTGCTGCAAATTCGTGGCAGCAAATCGGACAAGACAGAAAATCTGTCCACTGGGGCGCCTGAATCGGCATTCTGTATTTATAACAAACATTCAATAATATTAATTATCTATTTAATTAAAAAAAAAGAAGATTATTATTAATATTATAAAACGATATATTATATATATATATTTTAAACTTTAATATTTATTTAAAAAAAAAAAAAGTTGCTAGGTTCAATGTTAAAAATTAATTATAGTTTAATAAAAAAAAAAAATTAAATTATATCCAATGAGTAATCGTTTGCTCTATCTCTCTCCCTCCAGATTATTCACAAAATATTTTATTTAACTTTATTTTATATTATTTTTAAACCATACAAAAAAAAAAGTAAAAACTCTTAAAATCACAATACTTTGTTATAGAAATACACAATTATTATTCAAAAATAAAAAAAACTAATCATTTTTACAATTTTATAATTTAGATTTGAACTTTCTCTACAACTGCTCTTTGTTTTATTTTTACCCTTTATTATTTGATTATGCATAATTGTGTAATTCACTAGTGATAACAAAATTAACATTATCATTTTTGATATGCATTTTATAACAAAACAATTAATAATTAAATAATTTATCTTTATTTTTTTTATCAATAAAATTATTTTTTTTTACATACTATTATGATCACATATTAAATCAAAGAATAAAAATAAAATTTTTGTGGTACAAAAACTGATGACATTTGAGGAAATCAAAAGTGCCAACTAGACAATTTCATTTTGCATCCGTCATTTTTTAACTAATTTGTAATAATATAAGAAAAGAAACTATTTTAACATCTTTTAATAATTTATTATATTATTATCGTACACTTTATATTTTTTTAAATAATTTTTTTGATACCTTGTTTAATATTGTTAAAACACATCACATTCTACTTAAAGAACCATCAGCCATAAATTTTCACAATTAAATACCACCAGTACCAACTTTGACATTTCACAATTCTGTAATGTCAAGTTTGTCAATTTTCTTAACATAAAATCTGATGTGTGTTACAATATTCTTCTTATAGACTAAAGCGCTATGGTGGTTAAGAAATATGAATAAAAAATTGTGTCTTCACTATTAATTAAAAAACAAAATGCAATAATTCAATAAATTCAATCTTTTAAAAATAAATAATTAAAACGGTTTTGCGTTAAAAAATATATAATATTAAATATTTATTTTTAAATTTAAATCCTCGCCGCAGAAAACATTATCAAAATAATTTTATATTACATTCATAATGGACAGAAACAGTATTATAGAACAAAAACAAATAATAAATAATAATAAAAAAAAAAATTAAAGGATCTTTTCTAAAAAGACATTGAAAAATTTACAATAATTGTGCTTTTATATAAAAATAAAAATTTAATTTCGTTTTAATAATTTAAAAAAAGTTTAAATCCGATTAATTAATACAAAATAGGGAAGCTCTCAAATATAAATTAAATTTATTTGTAATCACTATCAATTTTAATTTTTCATTATTTTGCTGGCGACGTTGATCCATATGATGATCCCTTACTAATTTTAGACATTCCAATGGATTTTTGCATTAATATATAAACTAAAATTAAAAGAAAAAAAAAGAAGCATATTTACTACAAAATTAATTAAAGTAAAAAAGAATTTGTTACATACAGGCAATTATTATTCCTATACCAATGGAAAAATATAAAATTTCACCACTCAAGAGTAAGCTAGCTAAATAGTATAACATGGGTGTTAATGTAACGAATGCCCATGATAAAGTATTAATAAGTGAACTAGGTCTTGGTGCTTGTATTATATGAGGCACTTTTTTAACATCACTGCCCTTGAAGAAATCACCGTGTTTGTGAAAACTTTCTTGCATTCGATCTTTTTGACGGAATAATTCTTGTAACCACTCTGCTGCTTCCTCCTCTTTTTCTGGAATATCACTCAATGATATACGACTCACATATAAGTAACCAGTAACACTTTTTCCAAATAATAAATTTGACATCGTTGGAGCAATCTATCATAAATAATAAAAAACTATTAAATAAATTTATCAAAGATTTTGCACTTGTTACATTGCATACTTTATCATCTGCTTTAAATGCTAACTGAATATTATAAAGTGCTGGACATTTTTCTCTTAAATGAGGTAAACTAGCTGTGAATCCTTTTGTACGTGGTATTAAATGATATTTTAACGGTGCTATTCCACGTTCACTGGCAAATTTAACTGAGGCAGCATGTTTTGACGGAGTAAATCTGGTTCCTTCTGCATTAAGCAATAACTAAAAAAAATATTTTTTTGTTTTTTTTTTATTAAAACAAAAACCTAAATAAATAAATAATTAATAATTTACCCAAACTGGATCTGGATAGTCTAATATTTCTCTAATTTGTTTTCCAATTGTTACTTTATCCTTTTCGTATGATCTTTCTAAAAATACAAATTCAGCAAATTTCCATGCCCATCCAATTGTTGGTATATATTGAATTACTTTTTTCGCATAAGCTTTGCAATTTCCTAAAACGCCAATTTTCTCACAAAACATCCAACCCATCAGCCAATCCACTTCGTACGAATGATTCATTATAAGGATACCATGTTCGTGTCCGCAAAACTTCTTATAATCATCGGGATCAACAAAAACATGCAATTTAACACTGGCCCACCAATCAGCCATAAACACCAATTCTGTAAAAGAAAAATACGTGGATAATTAGATAAATCTTTTTCATGTTTCTACAATAATAATTTCTACTTACGACTATAGAAGGAATAACAAAGATAATACATTAAACTTCTATATAATTTTTTATTAAATGGTTTAATTAGTAAAAATATTATAAATTGTGCTATATTTATCATTAATCCAGATGTAAAGAATGATATTGCAAAGCACAGATGTATCAATCTTGATTTCTTAAGTTCAGCTAACAAACCCATTTTGATTTTATTTTCACTATAAATAATAAAAATTTAACCAAAAGATTTCAAAAAATAATTAATTTTTAAACAATAAAAAAAAAAAATCGGTAAAGCACATGATAACACATAAAAAAACTACTGCTTAAAGGCACTGACACTTTGTTTCATTCAAGAAAGGAAAAAAAAAAACACACACACAAAAATAATGAAAACAAAGGTCAATTAATTATCAGTGATATTAGTAAAAAAAAAAAAAAGAAAAAAGTAAAATCAAATGTATTTTATTGGTTTCCAATTAAAAGAAGAAGATAAAAAAAACATATTTTAATTAAACAATTATTATTAATTTAAATATTAATACATTTTATATAAACATTAATATTTAATAAAGGAAAAAAAAAGAAGAACATAACATACATTCAATAATTATTAGCATGTTTGTATATATTGTCTTTATTGCAAAAATAAATAAATAAAACACACACACATGTTGTTATTTATTTACGTCTTTTATTACCTTTAAATTATTTTTTTTTCTTTCTTTATTTCTTTAAATAAGTGTTTAATCATTGAAATTGATTTAAATATTTGTTCATCAACAAATGTGCTTAATGTAAAACTAATAATTATTACATAATAATGTAATAAAGAAACATAAATCGGTTAAAATTACTGAGTGTGAATTATTGAATAAAAAAAAAAAAAAATAAAAAAATTATATAATAATTAACTCTTTAATATTATTTCTATTATCACAATTTTATTTTTATCACATTTTTAAATCTTTTAGGTTGGTTAAGCAATTTTATAAAAACATTTATTTTTTAATAATATTATTAATAAATTATAAAGAGGTTATTATAGAAATTAATTTTTTTAATTTTTTTTTTTTTGTACTACAATGTGGTGATTTTCATAGAAATTATGCATTTTTCATTTAATAAATATTTTCAATTAATCAAAACGGTACTTATAAATGAATTGAAATTATTTGTTACGTCACATACAAACATTATAATAATATTATAATAAAAATAGTAAGAATAATAATAATAAAAAAATTAAATAGAAATATACTTTAGCACACAAGTTTTATAACCTTTAAAATAGAAAACAAAAACACAAAATATACGATTGATGAACAATAGAAATCTACTTACACTTAAATTAAATTAAATATATGTATAATAATAACACTTTAATAATTTATATATTAAATAGAGAAATGTATTTTTTTTTATAAAATTATAAACATTGTTTAAGGTAAATTTCTTACTTTGTTACTGAAAAATAGTTTTTATATTTTTTTTTTTAAAGTGTTTTCTTATTTTTGTTTTTGTCGTAAATGTTTTTTTCCTCTAATAATAATTTATTATTATTTTTTTATTAAACTATACAGTCCCACGAATAGATAGAAAATGAATGAAATTATAATTTAACACATTGATGAAATAATATATGAGCATGTGTAGAATTAATAAAAAGACTATGCTTTGCAATTATTGCGGTTGCAGTTGGTCAAATATTGCATATTATTCCAGTTTTTTTTTTTTTTTTTGTAAGAGCATTTGAAATATGATACTTGCGATAATGTATTGTAAAATAAATTAGAATTACCAATTAGAATTTTTATAACGGAATTATTTTTATAAAACAGTTAAATTGTTTTTTTTTTTATAATCTTATATATAGCAGAAATAATACATACATATATAGCATTAAAAGCATTTTTAGTAATATTAAAATAATAGAAATTCTAAAATGTATTCAAATATTTATTAAAACTTTTGATTGCAGTATTGCTTAAAACAGACAACACTTTAATTTGTCACAATAAAAAGTGTTTATTTTAATGAAAACATTACATATGGCAATATATGTTTGTGACAATTTTCATTTACTGTCAAATTATTACTCATTCCAATAAAAAATTTAATTTTTGTTTACATACAAAATACAATTTTATACCGAATCTCGTACAACACGTGATTTTTGACATTTGTCAAAACTTTGAATAGAAATCATTAGATATTTTACCTTAAATAAATAAACTTTTATAAAATTATAAAAAATAAAGTTTCTACTTGACTGGTAACTATTAACTAAACAAAGTTATAATAATCTTTATTTTAAAAGTTTGACTGTTTCATTTGTTATTTTGTTTAATTATTCAAATATTTTTTACAGTGAAAAACAAAAAGTAAGGTTAAATTTTTAACGATGATTGTGAAAAAAAATAATAAGGGTCCTAAACTACAAAACAATAAGAATAAAAAGAATGAAAATAAAAAACAATTATTAGATCTATCATTAATATTGAAATTTAATGACGATTTGGTAGATATTAGCAGTATTAAAGCTTTGGAATATTTGCAATCAGCTAAGAAAATTAAAAAAGTATCATCAAATACGTTTAAAGTTATTTTCAATAATATTGAATCATTTTCATCATGTAAAGATTATATAGAAGGCATGTCTAATGGACCCAGTATCGTTCCGAAATACAAAATTGATACTAATAAAGAGGAAACTGTCACGATACCTATAACAGTGCACGATAACGTAAAAGAAAATGAGAAATCCGTAGAAAAAATGTATAAAGAAATAACGAAATTTATTCGTAAAAGCATTGTATTTCCTGAAGCAATTTTCAGTAATACAATAATTGTGAAAAATATTCCAAATGCAGCAACCAAAGGACAAGTGCAAGAACTCTTTCCAGATGCTCTCGACATTTCAGTAAAATATCCTACTGAAACAAGGAATAATTGCATAGCAATAATTGTTATGCCTAATATAGAATCTGCAAAAAGATTAAGTAAAACAAAGATAACAATGGATAATAGACGATTATATATTAATACGTTTAAACCAAATAAATATGCTTTAAATAAATAAAATTTAATTGTTATTGTATTCTACTTGAATTTTAATAAAATGTTTATAAAAGAAATAATTTTTTTTATTATTATTGTTTTGATCTGTATTACTACTAATTTCGTAACATGCTTTAACAAATTTAACGTTTTTATCATTTACTAGACTGAAGTACAGAGAAAACATTATTCAGATATTTATTTGCTTAATTTACAGATAATCTCGTCATGTTTATTAAAAGACATTTTCACACTCTGTATGAATACATTTTACTTTATTTTTTTGTTCATCCAAGTTGTTGGGAATTCTTTTGATCGTATAAGACCTTCACCGGCAACAGTTCTTAAGTAAAACCTAAGGACACTTAAACTTTACTAGTATGCTCGAATGTAGTGTCGCTTTGTTGAATCGCGTATAACACTTAATAACTACTACAAATGTCAATTATAATTAAATATAAGCGACTTTTTGTTGTTATTTCCAATATTAATAATTTAACCTTCTGGTTTTAAAGAGACCTTTCAATTCAAAATTCAATTCTAGGCAATTAATATAAAATAACGAATCTTGGCTTACAATTATTAAATGTCTTTGCTATAAATGTAACATACATTTAGGCGAATTAAATATAATTTTATATTACACTGTTAAAATGGATTAATTTTCAAAATTATACTGACCGCATATATATATATATATATATATAGCGATGCAACTAATTATGCAGCTGGTTTCACCTAATAATTATATTAAAAATACAATTTTTTTGAATCAATTATTGATAATTAAATATTAATTTAATAGTCAATGTTTATAATAATTATATTAATAATAACATTAAAAAAACATTTTACATACATTAATTATATATAATTTGTAAATTAATTATAATTTTACAGTTTTATCTACTATGAAATGTAAGTACATGAAAAATTAAATTCATTATCAGAGATTAAACACATATGTTTAACGTATGTAATATTACAATGACTATGCCAATACTTGTTATTATTAATATTATTATTATTATTATTATTATTATCATTATAAGAAATGCTATATTTATCGTGACACTTTATCCTACGCATATAACGTGAATTATTAATATTATTAATAATATAGTGGATTTTTTATTTTTTTTGTAAAAAGTAAAATGATAAACATGTAAAGAGCATTGCCTTGTATTATATATAATTATAAAAAAAAAAAATTATAAATATGCTCTCGAAATAACATTAAAATGAATGAATTTTATTTTCTTCCTGAATAATTTTTTATTAATTTTATTTCATCTAAAAAAAAATCAAAATAAAAAAAAATTTTTTTTTTGTGTTTTTTGTTACTTTATAATTTATGTACGTATCAAAAGTAAATAATTTTAATAATTTAACTAATTTAACAAAATGACATCACACCACAACATATTTTTTCGTTTTGTTTGTTAAATTATAACCAGACAAAGTGGTAGACATTAATATATTAATATCTTCATTCAACAGATTTAACAACACAAATCCAAGTAAAAAAAAAAAAAACACACAAGAAACATGAAACAAAACAAAGAAAACGAAAAAAAAAAAATAATAATAAATAAATGGGGGTCTACAAAAATTCTTGTGTAGGTATGAATTTGATTTCAGGGCGCTCATATGGCTGGTTTGGTTTCGTTTCGTTTGGTTTATGAGTAGAGTCAGTATGGCTGGTTTTTCATTTTAGTGTTATTGTGGTTAAGTATGATGATTGCATAGTGTATATCGGAAAATGAATAGATAGAAATAAAATGAAGAAGAATACGAAAATGACGAAGATGAAGAAGACAACGGACTAAGATATGATGAAAGGAAATATGCATTCTTCAGACATTTAGGCTATATAACCGGCAAACAGATCAAGGCAACCAGCAGGCAGGCAGGCAAGCGTATGAAATTTTGTAGTTTCTTCTCATTGTTTAAAAAAATATATTTTTTTTTTTTTTTCACTTCAATACGTATTAGAAATTGTCCATGGGATAATAAAAGTTAAAAGCGTATAAAGAATATATATAAGGCATCAATAGTAGAACTAAATTGAAATGAACGAGTCAACTTTGAACCACATATGTTACGATAAATTTATTTTAATGTATATATGATTTCTGGTTGCATGTTCAATTTGTTTGAAATTTATTCTTCAATAGCATTAGTAATAAAATACAAAAAACGAGCAAAATATATATTATATATTGTGTTGTGGATTATATACATCTTACACACAATATTTGTTCATTTAGTTTTTTTTTTTTTATATTTTTATTCCTCCTTCAATTCCTATTACCAACCGATATAATATAATATAAAAAAAGATAAATGTCGGAGATCTTTAGATAGATTTTTATTTTATTTCATTTTTTTTTTTTTTTGTGGTCTGTTTTTGTTAGTGAATTTGTATTCTGTAGCAACTCCTCCTGCCTGCTGGTTTTTTTTTTTTTTCTTTACTATAGTCACTATATGTGAATCATAAAATATTGAGTGCGGCGTAGTGTTATAATATTACGATTATTCTCGTTCCTAACATATTATCTTGTATGTTGCTTGTATTATTGAACATAAAACATAAAATATATGTTATATTTATACAAAATAAAAAACGAAAATAACATCAAAACAAAATAAAATTAAATATAAAAGAAGACGAAAAAAGAAAAAAAAAAAAAAAAAAAACGTCCAAAATTGAACATATATTAAATGCGTACATTGGAATATGGATAAGAGATGATATTTTAGTCAGCTTCTTTTCTATATGTGTTAAAATGATGATGATGATGATTGTTATTATTATTATTATTATTAAAATAAAAGTATACCAGATATGTACATGTTTGAATGGATTTTTATTCAACAAGGCAAAAGTTTTTTTTTTTTTTTCAATTCAGTCACAACCAAAAACCAATCGCATAACAACACCAGCGATAAAATAAATATGATAGATAAGTAGCTACAACTTATTCTATTTATTAACACATGTACTCTATCATCATCTTATTTTATTTAGTTTTTTTTTTTTATTTTAATAACATTAATAAGAATACAAGAGAATGAATGTATTCAATTTTATTGTGAATTGCATTTGAAAAGATTCGATTAGGTTTTGGTTCAAGTGAACAAAAAAAGGTTTTTTTTTTTTCTTTTCCTTATTCATGGCACAAAAATAATCTTATATATATAGAAGAACTGCATCAATTTGAATTAACTATATATCCTACACAATATATATTATTAACAATAGAAACAGCAGATGATATTTTGAGGTGTGAACTTTAAATAAGGTCCAACACACAAAATAAATAAAAAAAAAAATTTACATAACGAATGCAAATTATACTTTTGTGTCTGTGTATATATAAGAACTTTTTCTTGTAAATATTTACTCTCTTATAATGCATTTGTGAATTGAATATGCAGCAAATGTAAAGGAATTTGATTAGATTGGTTCAAATTCATACTTTGTATTGTTACACTGCATGTAATTCTTTTTTTTTTTTTTTGTATTATGCATGAAAAATGACCCTTATTTTATTTATATATGTAAACCTTTTTTTTTCTTTATTTTAGTTCATTCCTTTTCTATATTGCGACTGTATACGATTATATGTGAGAGAAAAACATATGATAAAGTGGTATTGATGAATTAAATATTCATCTTCTGAATTGAAAATAGTATGTACATACCACAGTACGATATATAAAATATATTTATTTTTTTTAAAGTCTTTTTAAAGTTAGTTTGGTTTAATGTTATCCAAATAACCATCAGTTTAGTCAGTCTTCTTGCATCAGATGGTTCAGTATTTTTGTTGCTTAATTTATAACGAATATATATATAAAAAAAAGGAAAATGAAAATAGCAACACTTAACTAAAGTAAAAAGTGTTTTTGTTGTGTTTTAAATTATTTGATTATTCTTATTGATTTGTTAAAGAATTTGATAGTGGCTTAATAATAATAATAATAATAATAATAATAAAAAACACAAATTTATATAAATAAATAAAAGTAAAAGCAAAAAAAAAAATTAAATTTTTTATAAGAACTGCTAATAAAATAAATTAATAAAAAAAAAAAAGGAAAAAAAAAAAATCAAGCAAAAGTGATACAGAAATTAAAATAAATTTTAAAGTAAAGGCAAGCAAAATAAATTCATTTTTAGTGAAAAACAAGAAAGAAAAAAAAAAAAAAAAAAAAACTACAGCACACAACAGAGCATACAGCATCCAAAAAAAAAAAAAAAAAAAAAAAAAATTTAAATCATCATACATCTACAAACAAAATATTGAGATTGATCTGCTGTGTTTGCCGTTCTCGCAGGCTGTTATATAGTCAAAGATAATTTTTCTTTCACAATTTATTTATTTCTTTTTTTTTGTATTTAGTTTATTTTAACAGATTGAACAAGAAAGTTGTGCTTCGTTTTTATTTAATTTTATTTAGTTTGTTTTTTATAATTGTTGATGTTGTTGTTGTTGTTGATTTTCACCTTAAACTACCTAATAACTAGTGAATTATATTATATTGTGAATAGTTACAGAAAATTAAATTTATTTATTTATTTATCACTTTGTTTTTGGTTAAAGTAATTAATTTTTGTTATTTTTTTTTTTTTTTGTTTAAATTTTATTTCTTAAGAATTAATACTTTGGCGAAACTAGACAAATGTTTTTAATTGAATTATAAAATTTATGTGTGCCGTTTTCTGTTTGTTTATTAATTATACAAAAAAATGAAAAAATAAAATAAATAAATTAAAAAATATAACATTTAATTATATTTTATAATATAAACAAGTGATCAATAAGCAAGTGCTTTTTATTATTATTCATGGAAATTATAAATTATAGATTAAAAACAGCTTGCGGTTTTATTATTTTCATTAATTATTTCTCTTTAATTATAAAAAAAAATATTTTATTATTATTACATTATTTATGTGCAAAATTAATAAAATCAAACCAAGAAAGTAAAACGAAAACCGAAAATTTTTGGTTATTAATTATAATTAAAACATTTTTTTTTTTTTTGTACGAATTAAAATAAACATTTTAATGAATTTTTTTTTTTGGTTGAAATAAAATATGAGGGAAAAAAACCAAAGAAAAAAAAAAACAACATAAAATTGCACTTAAAAATAATAAATTTATTTTATTATTTCTTTATTTAATTTAAATTAAATAAAATAAACATTTTTCGATATAAAATTTATCGTAATTAAAAAGAAATTTTAGTTTTTGTCTTTATGAAGAAATTCATTTGAACGACGTGTGAATGCTGAGTATCTGACTTTAGTCACTGTTAAACATAATTATTTGATAATACTTTAATTAATATATATACTTAGTATATATATATATTTTAATTTAATTTTTTTTTTTAAAGAATTATTTAAATTAATTTGTTGCATATAGGTGTATGAGTGCATTATCATTTTTATTTATAGAAATTAAATATATTTTTTTTCGTTTCATTTCATTTCTTCTTTTAAATGCGGAGATCTGTTAAATGTAGAGAAGAGAACAAGACAAGAATTAACAGAATAATAAAAACCAAAGAAAAAAAAAAAAAAAACACAAAATTTGTATAAATAAATTAAAGAAAAGAAAAAAAGTAAAAAACAACAAAACTATTATAATTTTAAGAATGTTTTCTTAACTCTTTTCAGTTGTCTTGTTTTCTTTTTTATTTTCTTTTTTTTTATTAAAATATTTAACCTGATTTAAATGTTTATACGCTTATTACGGCAAATTTATTGTTTATTACAAATCATAACTTAGTAAAAAATCATAATCTAATAATAAATAATAGAAAAACCGTTACATAAATAATTTCAATTGTTTAACACAACTAAGGTGATTTGATGTTAATTAATCTTTTTGTTTTAACCAGACGAAGATATCGCCTTTAACACATTACATAAGTAATAAAAAAAAAGAAGAGAAATTTACGAATTAATAATAAAAGATGTAAAACGTCAGAATATGTAGATTGATATTAACTGTCGACACGTTCCTTACATTTATTTAACTTTATCATAAATCTTAACTCATTTTTAAAAAAAATTTTGTTTTATACTTAAGGGATCAACCAAGTCACATAATTTTATTAATGTTTACAATCAAATTTTTCGCTATAAATTTATTATTATTAAATTAAATGAAAATATTAACCAAAAAAAAAAAAAAAAAATTAATATCTCATATCCGTTAGAGACGGGACATGGGCATGATCTCATAAATTCAATTAAAAACTTTAAATTTGTTTGATGTGATTCATCATTAATAACAAAAAAAAAAATTGTGTCTAACGAAAAATGAGCAAAGTGTGTAGTAAATACTAAATTTAATTAGTAAATTGACTTATTATTATTTTTTTTTTGTTATACACTGTACCACGTTTAACTAATTTATGCTAATAGAATTTTATCTGTTATAGCCATTTGGCTAATATTAAAATAGTAAAAGGAAGAAAAAAAAAAAACATTTCAAGGATATAATAAAAGTCAGGTGGATTTTATTTTATATATTTATGATTAAGCAGAACAAGCATTTTCATTAACATTTATTGATAAACGTAAAAAGAAAAAAAAAATAAATAAATATATAAAAACCATTAAATAATGAATTTATACAAATATTTATACACAACTTGACTACATTAATTAATTAATGGTACATGGTAAAAAAAAATTTCAGATAAAGTCTGCAATGGCGACGGCACAGACTATTTATATAAATTTATTTTATGATAAAACAGAAATCATTAAACAAAATTAATAAGAAATAAGTAAAAAAAAAAAAATTGTTAAGTAAATGTTTAATTAGCTAATAATCTGTGTTTTGTTTTCTTTTTTTTTTTGTTTTGTTTTGTTAAATCATTTAAATAAGTAACCGAAAATAAAACCATTTTTTTTTTGGTTTTGTAATTTTAATTTGATTGTTTCTGATTGTTTATTTATAGCGAAAATAAAAAACAATAATAATAAAAGAAAAAAAAGAATTAAAAAAAAAACAAAAAATACATATGTATATATATATATAATAAATTATTAATTTATTTTATTTACTTTAAAATATATAAAATTGTTTTAGTGGCGCCTAAGTAATTAGAATTAATTTAAAAAAAAAAAGAAAAAAAACTTTTATTTCTAATGAATAAGTAATTAAAAAAAAAAAAAAGAAAAATATTTTATTTATATAATTGCTTGTTTTATTTAATTATTATTATTATTATTATTTTTTGCAAAAAAATGAAGAAAATAAGAACTTTATTAACAGGATGTAAATTGCTTTAAAAATGAAAAAGAAAAAAAAAAAAAAAAAAAACGCCAAATATATATAAATTAAATTTGATTTTTTTTTCTTTTTTTCTTTTCTGTGTTAAAAAAAAAATAAACTTGTGTTTTAGCACTTTTATTGGTATATATATATATATATTATATACATGTATATATAGGCAAGAAAACTGAATAAATTACGATCAAGTTTTAATTCTTATTGAACAAAAAATGATTCAACAACAAAAAATTAATTTTTGTGTGCTCGTGTCTTTTTTGCTGCTTGAATCTCTTATATACAATTTTTATTTTCTTTTGATTTTATAATGAATTTAAATATTTATATTTATATAATAATGTATTTAATCATAAAAATAACACTATCTAGATATTAACCAACAAAATAACAGCAACACCAACAACAACAGCAGCAGCAGCAGCATATTTTATAAATTAAAAAAAAAAAAAGGAACAAAACAAGAAAAACGTAAAATGATAAAATGATAAAATGTTTTTAATTATATTATACTTTGAATAATAAATAAATTTATAATATATTGTGGGCTTTTGTGATAAATTATTATTAAAAACATATAAATATTTGCAATAATATCCAAAAAGCAGAAGTTGAAGTTGAAGTAAAGTTAAGAAAGAAAGAAAGAAAGAAAGAAAGTGTATTTATAAAAAATAAAAAAAAAAAAGTGTTAAAATGTTGTTAAAATTATTTTTAATATGTTTATTGGTTATCAAATTTCGAATAACATCAACAGCAAATCCAGGTGCTGCTGCCGATACTTCAGTTAGTTTAGTTAAGGTAAATAAAATTTTTATTTTCTTCTTATTATTAAAAAAAATAAAAATAAAAAATAAAATTATAAACATCAAAATGGCAAGATAATAAACTTTCAAATCAAATTGAAATTCAATTTATTTATTAAATGATAATTTTAAATTCAATAACGAGTTCAAATGGTTTTTTTTTTTTTTTTTTTGTAATTGAAATTAAAAAGAAGAAAAATTAATTGAATATTCAATTATGAAGGACGTTTTAAATGAGATTTTTTTTTTTTTTTTTATTAATGAAAAACTCTTCAAAATTTTGCAATCTAAAAAATAAACAAAAAATTATTAATTTAATTAAAAATAAAATATTTTAATTTAATTTCAATTATAAAAAAAAAAAAAATAAAAATAAATGAACAATTTAAATTACCATCAATCATGTCAATTTATCAAAAATAATAATTTATAGTATGGAAAAATAACTATTTGAGTGACATTCTTATTGTTGATTGTGATGTGAGTTTATATTTTCTTCATAACACATATTGCATGTGGTGTGGATAATAGATAAAAAGAAAAAAAAAAAAAACCGCATAAAACAGAAACTGTATAATAACAAATAATTGAATATGATGAGCTAAATGAACATAAGTGGTTAAATATGATATGGATGGCATAGCAATTATATATAATTCATTTAAGTGAATTTATTTTCTCTTTTTTTTTTATTATTATTATTTATTTATTAAAAATAACTTATTTGAAGAACAAGACATATTCTTATTATGATTACAAGAGTAACAATATACAGGGTGTTATTAATTAATTAACTATAATAATAAATAAAAAAATATAGAGTAAGAATAAACAATAACAACAACAAAAAAAAATGTAACACCATGTTTATATAATATATAATTAAAATATGCGTCAAAAACTTATTAAATATTCGAGTTATATATTGCGTGTTAATCAAAAATATTATACAGATACCAATTATATTCTCGTGTTTGTTTTTTTTTTTTCATATATTATAACACAACGTTAACAAATAAAATTCTTTTTCGTTAACAAAAAACAAAAAAAAAAAAAAAAAAATTAAATTAAATGAAGAGGAAAGTCTACTATTGCACTTAAGAAACCACTTTAGACTTGGCGTCGAAATAATAATAATAATAATTATTAATATTATTATAATTATTATTATTATTATTAAATATATTATAAAAATAACAAATAAAAAAAAAATTATTGGATATTTATAATAATTTATAGGAAAAAACAGAAAAAAAAAAAAGTCAACATGACGTATATAATATGCAGAATGGCGACTTAACAAAATAAATATTTTAATAATATAAAATATGTGCATATAAAAACATCTTGACATTATTATTATTATTATTATAAATGCAATTAATTAGAATTTAATATTATAATTAGATATTTATAAATTTCAATTTATTATTTCGTTTTCTTATTTATTAATGAAAGTTAATTAAACATTTTATTAATTAATTTTAATTTTTTTTTTTAAATCTATTTTGATTTGATTCTTTTATTTTGTTGTTGTTGTTGTTGTTGTTGCTGCACAATTGACACTTTACCGTTATTTAAAGTGATAAACATTCAGCGTGGTAAATAGGATCATTTACGTGTTATCTTTTACATAATAATGTTTTATCTAATTAATTAGATTCAATAATAAATCAAAGGCGTTAGTAACATGATTGTATCTTTGAGATGTTTTCATATTAGTTTAATTAGTTTATCAGTAAAAATTGATAGATAATGTAGAAAACACTCATCTTTTGACATTAACACAGACCATAGAGATTAAAAGTCAAGTTTATGTTACGAATCTTTGGCGCCCTGAATTACTTTATTTGCAACATAGAACGAAATTACCAACAAATATTCTCTTTTATATCAATAAATATTTATTAAAAATTATATTTAGTTAGATTTGAACATATTTTAAAGACTTTGTGGGTCAAGTACAATTTTCATCACTTAGGTGTCATTTCTTAAGTCATCCTTACGTTTATTGTGGTCAGTCATAAATTATTACACAAGTTTATGAGAACTTTTTTTTTTTTTTTTAATAAACTTTAATCACTAAATTCACATTATTTGAGACCAGCACACCTCTCATAGTTAATTAGTAAAACAGAAAATCACATTTACCAATCAAACACAATATTTAATTGCTTATTTTATTTGTACTCGCATTAATTATCTGGTTTCGCATCATTTAACTTTCTCACTAGGTAATAACCGAACAATAAAATGTTAAAAGTTAATTTTATTCTTTAATATTTATAAAATTAGAATAATAATTGCTGTAATTAAAAAAAAAATGTTATAAGACGTTTCACAATTAAATTCTACCCACACATTTGATATTTCGGAAACATTAATTCGTTACCACAAAACAATAAATTATATATATATATAGAAAGAAAAAAACGTCAACGGTTCAACACTCTGGTTAATAAATAAATCAAGACAATATTATTTTTTAATTTACTGTCTTTTATTATAATTAATAATAATTATTATTATATGAAAAAAAAAAGAAAGAATTTTTTTGTTAAATGCAAAATACATTATTCATAAAACAATTAATCATTTTTATTACATAAATTTGTTATAGTTACATTGAATCAACCGCTTTTCGATTAAAATGTTAAACTTTTTTTTTTTAATCATGCTGAGTGTCACATACATATTTCTTTCTATAATTTTTTTTTTTTTTTTTTTATAATTAAAAATCATTATTATTATTTATTATAATTGTTGCTTTTATTATAATTACATGATTAATATGCGAAACAAAAAAACTAATTAGTTTTAATTAATATTTTTAAATAGTTATTATTGTTATTGGGGTTATAGGTGTGCAGCAACTGGTGTCTGCTTTTACCATACAAGTTTTTAATTGTCTTTATAGTTGTTACCATCGTTATAATATTTTTACAATAACATTGTAATATATAGAGATTGTAAATAATGATATGTTAATCAGATATAAAAAAGTCATAGCTCAAAAATAATTTTAATAAGATAAAACTTTAAACATGTATTGAATTTTCATGATGGTAGAATTGGCAAATATCCTGTTTCACATATTTTATTAGCAAAAACAATGTATTTTATCCAAGAATATAATAAATTATGTGAAAAATATACATTAGTAATTGATTTACCGTTAAATGTAGATAAGATTGTCACCTGTGGCCACATTATACATGACCTTCAAGTACCATATGTTCGTTAAGATTACCTGGTGGTTTTTATCAACAATATAAATCAATAATTTAATTAAAAATATAATTACCTACTCTAATATTGTTTAACCTTTATGAATTGTTTAATATCTAATTTTTTTTTAAATTAAAAATTAAGAATTTAACCTACAAATAAAACAACAAAACGTAATAAAATAAAAAATTTCTTCTTCATCACAAGAATTTTATTAATTTATTTATTTATAAGAAATAATATTTCGCTATTATTAATAAATTCCTATGCTGGATGTTTTTTTTTTGTTTTGTTGCTAAATTGTTTAATTTTATTGTTTAAAATCTTAATTAAATAATAAAAATATTAGAATTAATTTATTTTATATACAGTATAACCTCAATTATGTTAATTTTTTTTTTTTTTTTTTGATTAATTTGTCTAGTCGACTGTAAATTATTTCTCTTTTCATGGATGGTTTATTAATTTAATTCTTTTTTTTTTTTTTTTTATTTTAAAATCAAATTATAAACATAATAAAATAAATCATTTAAATAATAATGCGGATTTAGAGTAATCAAAATGATCAGAAAAAATGATAATCGACAACTTATGTGTCACAACAATTTGTGCCAAATAATTTTTTAATCAGATATTATGTTTAAGTGGGTGTTTTGTTATGTACGGCATGTTTATTGTTTTAATTTACAACAAATCAAATATGTTAGTCGGCTGAATGGAGCCTTTAATTTAAAAAAGAATTTCTTACTAATTGACTTGATGGAAATAACTATTGTAAGTTAGAGTAAAGTTAACTGACTTGTCCAAATTAAGAGACAGGAAAAATATTATTATAAATTAAGTGTAATCATTTTTCTTTGTAACAGCTCTTAATAATTGTTTTTAATTGAATGAATTTCTATTTTTAAATAATTATACTATTTTTTTAATTATAATACATGGATTATCCTATTGTAATAACAAATTGCTGGGCTTTTTTAAACATTTTAAGTACAACCGTAATAAATGATGAAACTAATTGACAATTAAAATGGTTTCAGAAGAAAAGTCCGATCTTAAAACCGTATGTTAAAAAAAATTTTAAAAAAATATTTTAGGCGACAAAAGTGTAGGCCCACAGTCCTGTTGTTTAGATATAAATAAATATTACCATATAAATTATTGTAGCCAATTAATGACTAACCACTTTGTTGTATAAGTTAAAAATCCATAAAATAATTAAAATTTGTTTATACTGGATGGATAATTTGCGTATTTTCAAAAAAAAAAACAACACAAAACAAAAGAAAAATTAAAAATACAAAACAAGAGAAACATGAATAATAAATAAAAAAAAATTAACGAATGTTTATATTATTGAGTAAATACTGTTAAAAAAAAACATTTTTCGATTAATTATTTTTTTTTTATATAACCTCTTTGATTTTATTATTATTTTTTTTTTATTTTGATTTTTTGATTTTCGCTATTATTAAAACAAATAATAACAATAAAACAAAATCATCCCATTAAATTGCTATAAAAATATTTGTTTATTTATTTTATAAATAAATTAATTTCTCTATCTGTGTGCGTGTGTGTGTTCTGTGGTCAGGTAAAACAGGCAATCAATTAATTCATTAATTTGAGTGAATTTTCATCTTCTTCTTCTACTTTTTTTTTTTTTTTTTTGTATATCAATTTTTCTTCTTAATTATTATTTTATAATTTGTTTACAACTATGGTGGCTACTGGTTAACAAATTACTCATCATTTCATTTCATTTCATTTTATTTATTATTATTATTATTAATATAAATAATTTATTTTTATTTTATTTCTTTCTATCTTCTATATAAACATTTCACTTTAGCATATATGTACACGGACGTACGTACGTACGTAAAAATTATTTTATTTTTTTTCCACATCTTAAAAAAAAATCTACGTCAAAAAAAACGAAAATAAATAAAAACATTTTGTATGTAGAAGAGGAAGAAGAATTAAAGAAAAAAAAAAAAAAAAAACCGGAATTTGATGGAAACAAATAAAAATAAGAAAAAGAAAAGATTTATTAATATATCGCTTATAATAAATTTGTAAAAATTTTATATTTGTTATTTTTAAGTTATGTGGTTTTGTGGGTGGATGGTTAAAAATCAAAGGATGATACAATCAAGTCATTACTATTATTATTATTATCGTTATTATTATTATTATTATTATTATTATTATTGCTGTGTTGTTGTTATTCATTTCTTTTCTTTTTCTTTAATTTTTTAATTTTAAACGGTTTATTATATTTTTAGATATATATATATTTTTTTTTCAATTTGTAAACATGTAGGCTTTCATTGAGCATTAAAAACAATAAAATTAGTTAATCAAATATTTGTTTTTGTGTTTTCCATAAGTTTGACTACAAATAAAGGAAATATGACTAAGTTATTTTTTTTTTTATATAAAAGGAAAGACGTGATATATTAATTAATTGTTATTAATTATAATTGTTTCTTAAAATTTTGTATAATAAACAAAAGATAAATAATAAAAAATGAAATTAATTAAATATTTAATAATGCTATAGATGTCTGAATGTGCAGCAAAAGGTGGTGAATGTGATGAAACAAAAGGTAGACCAGTATGTGGTACAGATAATCAAACATATCCGACACGTTGTCATTTAATACGTGCACAATGTAGCGGTCATCAAGTGAGTCTTAAGCATCGAGGGTCATGCAAAGGTAAAATCAGAAGTAAAAATCAGAAGAAAAAAAAAATTACCTAAACCAATTAACCCATGAGATATTTAATCTGTTTTTTTTTAATAATTTATATAATTTTCTATTGTGATAGGTGCCTGCTTAGCATCCAGAGCGTATGCGCTCGCTCATCGCATGACATCAGTTTTTGATTTTATTCCAAAATGTAGGGCGGATGGTAGTTATGCTCCGGTACAATGTATGGCAAATACAGAATGCTGGTGTGTTGATAATTTAGGTAAACCCATACCAAAAACGTCAGTACGCACGGGGAAACCAATATGTAAAAAAGGTATTTTCTAATTAATCAATCTGAAACTTGTTAATAAGTGAAATCATAAGCAAATTTATGTATTTTAAAGGTAAATCAAATACCCGAAGGTCTTCACCAGGCAGTCCAGACCGTATTAAAAGAGGTAATTTATATATAATTATGGAATGTTGTAGTAGGAAGTAGTTTAATGTGATTATTGTTTGTCTCTATTAAAGGTTGTAGCCGCGCCGATAGGTTTTTATTTAATACAAATTTAGTTAATGAATTCCATAGTGAATATAACCGATATCAATTATCATCATCACATAATCCATCAGTACATAATGATAATACAGTGTTAGAGTGGAAATTTTCAGCTATGGATTTGAATAAAAATAATATGTTGGATCGACAGGAGTACCGTGAATTGAAGAGGCTTGTTAAAAAGGTTTTTAGTTTCTTTCATAATTACAAAAAAAAAAAAAAAATATTTTTTTATAATTCATTAGTGTTTCCTGCTTTTTTTTTATTTAGATTGTAAAACCTAAACGATGTGCTCGCGCCTTTGGAAAGTTATGTGATGTTGATCATGACGAACGACTTTCCAGACAAGAGTGGAGTAATTGTTTATCAAAAGAAGATCTAAATCGTGAGTTTCATTAGGTTATATGTAAAACACTTTTCAACAAAAACACACAGAAAAATATATTTTCTTTAGATTATCAATCGGCATATAAACATAAGAATAAGTATTTTACATTTATTTATTTATAACAACGCGTTATTTGATTTTTGACTGCATCTCTATTATATATATAAATATATATATGTATATATATATATATGTATATATAAGAGAGAAAAAAAAATATACAAACAATTAGGTAGTTTTTCAAAATTAACTGTCGAAAGAATTGTAAGTAAATATATATAATAAGCGGGGTTTAGTTTATTGTGTACTAAAAAAAGCAAAAATTAAAAAAAAAAAAAAAATTCTCTTTCAAAATTTTCTACACTAAAACAATAATTTTGTGAATTTGTGGTGATAAGAGCTATAAAAGGTATTTTAATTTAAGAGTTTTTTTTTGTTTTTTTTTCATTTAATATTTGGCATTAATTAATTATAGGTTTTGTATTAAAACCTGAATATGATTTTTTTTAATTAATAGAAAACAGTTTTGTCTAAAAAAAAAATTCTCATATCATTACTCAACTGTAGAAAAAAAAAACTCAACAATTAAAAAAAAAAAGAAAAAAAAAAAAATCAAAATCAAAATGCTTTTTTAGAAACGTAGATTTAGTAACTAACTAACAAAACTTATGTCAAAATTTTAACCACTGTAATTAGTCGGTGCCAATGCGGTATCCGAGATCGCAGCATAGTCATTTAGCTTCCCTTGTTTTATTTACGATGCTGACTCCAGCTGAGACAGAAAAGTCACCAATGGATGGGCACAACAATAACCACAGGCATAACATGAATATCCACAACACGAACAACAACAATAATAACAACAACCACCACAATGATGATGGAGCGTCTGATGACTTTGATGATGCCTATGATAGCTTTGATGAATTTGACGAACTCTCTGATTCAGATGGCCCTATAGGTGGAACCACTATTAGTACATCAGCATCACGTTATCGTCCTGGTTTTTGTATGTATATAGATGTTATACCATGTAATTTTTGATTGAACTTTATCTATTGAAATGAAATTTTCCAAAATCAATTCAAAATTATTTTCTCTATGTTTTTTTTTTTTGACGAAATCATTTCATTATATTTAATTACATATTTATGTGTCTCATTACATTAAATTTTTTTTTTTTTTGTGTGTTAATTAAAATTAATTAAAAAAAAAATCATTTATTTACACTATTATTTGTTTCATAAATAATATCTGTTATTGGCTATTTACTAAAAACTAAATTAATTTGCAAACAACAAAAAAAAAATAAAAATAATTTAATCAAAATCAATCAAAATTAATCAAAAAAAAAAAAAAAAAATCTAAAGAAGATTTTTGGATATTTGGCATAGGTTTGGCTAATCTTTTATAATTTTTGTGTTTTTTTTTTTTTTTTAATTAAAATTCTTTGGTATTTGGAAAGAGATAATAGTGTAGAAATGAATGCAGTTAAAAATTCCTACAATTAGAATCAAACAAACAATGAAGGAGTCAATAATTAAATAATTAAAACAGAAATATAAAAAAAGAAAGAAAAGAAAAGAAAGAAAAGAAACAATGTCTTAGCCGTTTAAATGCAATTGTTATAATCTTAATAATTATATAAGAATTTATTATATTTGAATAACTGTTTTATTAATTAATTTATTAATTTCTTTTTATTTTTTGGAAAATATTTTTAAAAAAATTAACAATTTAGTGTTGCGGGGTAAGACAACAGTTGAATTACATGGAGAATCGGATCCAAGTATGAGAGAAAGTGAAGGGGAATCAGATTGTTTAGCTGATCGGGCAGCAGCTTTAGATGATCAAAAAGTAAAAAATTAATTATTAAATGTGAAATTAATAAAAAAAAAAAAAAAATTAAAATTTTTATTAGTCTGGATCACAAGCGTTATATATACCAGAATGTACAGCAGATGGTAGATTTCAACGTGTCCAATGCTATAGGTCAACTGGTTATTGTTGGTGTGTACATGAAGATACTGGTAAAAATATACCAGGTACATCAACAAAAAATCAAAAACCTGAATGTGATTCGATAACACCACCGTCACGACCAATGAAAGGTTGTCCCGAAGCTAAGAAAAACGAGTTCTTGAAGGAGTTGAAAGAGTTTCTTCGGATACAAATTGCATCAAGTGGACACATAAGGTGAAACAGATATATACATATATACAGTTATTACTTTTTTTTTATCATTTATGCCGTTTTTTCTTTTCTTTTTTAATAACACGAAAAGAAAGCAAACGTATAATTATATGCAAATTTTTTTTCGATTTTAATTTTTTATAATGAATTTATTTTGTAGTGCAAACACAACGAAATGGGGTACAGAAGATGAGAAATTAGCAACACTGAGCTTTGTTTTATTAGATAAAAATAAAAATAAATTATGGGAACGTAATGAATGGAAAACATTTCGGGATTTAGTCACATCAACAAGGTAAATTTTGTATTAAATGTCTAGAAATGATTAGATTACAAAAAAAATAAAAATATTTAAATAAACAACAAATTTCTTATTCTCAGTAGGACTTTACGTAAATGTGGTAAAAAGATGCCAAGATATTGTGATGTAAATAATGATAAGAAAATCACGTTATCCGAATGGTTAAATTGTCTACAAACACAAAGAATACACCATGAAACACCAAAAAGTATAATAAGTAAGGAAAAATTCTTTTTTTTTCAGTTCTGATTAATTAATTTAT
Source organism: Ptychoptera albimana (assembly GCA_961205885.1). Classification (NCBI taxonomy): domain Eukaryota; kingdom Metazoa; phylum Arthropoda; class Insecta; order Diptera; family Ptychopteridae; genus Ptychoptera; species Ptychoptera albimana. Next base: position 20,615,062 of record OY540804.1, read on the forward strand.
TAAATTTAATTTAAGATGAAGTACGGCCAACATCACAAACAAAATTGAAGGGTCCAAATCCTTTAGAGTCATATTTAAAAAGCGATTAACGATTTAATAAATAAATAAAAATATTTAACGAAATTATAGAATTTTCATTTGTTGTCATGTGCCATTATGATTATTATTTTATTATTAATTAATTAATTATTCAATTGTTTAATTAATTAGTAAATTACAATTTTTATACGTTAATGTTATTAAAAAAAAAATATTTTTTTGTGTAATTTGTATAATAATCGTTAGATAAAAAATGATAAAAAAAAAAAACACATAAAATAAGAGAGAAAATGCTTTATTTCTCACCTTTAATAAATTAATTTAAAAATGTAAAATTATTATTATAAGTTTCATAATTTATTAATTTAAGCGCCATTAATTTCGATAAATCCATATCTATAATTAATATTTATATGTATTAATTGTTACTCAAAGTGTGTGATATAGTTGATATATTTATATAAAAAAAAAGAAGAAAAGTAAATAAATTAATTAAAAAAAAAAAAAA